>JABTXL010008037.1:2897164-3041948 GCA_025134845.1 Neodon shergylaensis | reverse complement strand
GGAGAGAGAGAGAGAGAGAGAGAGAGAGAGAGAGAGAGAGAGAGAAAGGAGATTCTAAACTTGTTGAAACCTGATTTCCTACCCCCAGACTTTCACAACCAGCAGGTCTGTAGTGGGGTACAGTCATCCATGCTTTCTACAAAGGGGGTTCTGATGTAATACAGATACTGATTAACATTAAGGAGTACTTAGACTTCATATGAATGATCCCTATTCTAGGAACCCTTTGCAGAACATCAACACTGTAGAAAATGGGACTGCCTTCCTCAATCAGACTCTACCTTAGTTTTTTTCTTAAAGATAGAGTGCCTCACTGAACCAGATTACCACTTTGGCTAACTGATGGGTGAGCAAGCTCCAGGAATTCTCTTTCCTGCCTCCGGGGTGCTGTGGTTCCCAATGTGTTGAACCATACACAGTTCTTTAAGTGGGTGCGGGTGAGTGAACTCAGATCCTTGTGAATATATGGCAAATACTTTGTTCACTGAGATATTATCTTCTCAGCCAGAACTTCCTATTTTAAGAGAAATTTTAGTTTCATAGAAACATTGAGCAAAAAGTATAGTCTTACCATGTACACAGTACCTACACATAGACCCAACACAATTTTTTCTATTACCACAATCTTTCATTGGTATGGCAAATCTGTTTATTATTAGTTGACGGGCCACAATCCCCTCACTATTTTTAGTTAAGTCCATATGTTTCATTAGGACTTTTCATTGCATTTCCACGTTTAATACTTTCCAATTTCACAGTACTTTCAAACTTCATCCCCAGTTAATCTCTCTGCCTTCTGAACCTCGAGCGGCGTAGTGAGATTAAAGTGGTCAAGATCTCTGTGGAACTCCGAATACCCAGCAGCCCACGGAGTGGCTTGCAATCACTTGTGCCTTTGTTGCTGCTCATGATTGACAGGACAAGGTTCTTATCAAAATCAATTTCAGTGAAGCCCATGGTCTCCGTTTGTGGGACGTTGCCTTGAAATATCTTGTGTAGCCTATACACAGTCTGTATTCGGGGTTTTCCACCCTATTCTCTGAAAATAATTGCTGCTGATAAGTTCTCTATTCAACTCCCCAGGCCCTAGATCTCCTTGCTGATTAGCAATCCCATCTGTTGTTGGGCTGTAGTTTCTAACCTGGTCTCCAGCCACGGGGAACTGTCTTTTATCTCATCTCCAGTTCTCATGGGTTTTCTTGGCAACAGCTTTTTTGTGCGTGCTCCCTCCAAGATCTGTCCCTGGAAACTGGAAAAAGAAATTCTTGATGGACCCTCCAAAACAAATCCACACCTTTTCTCATGTATTTCTTCATGCATGTTGCACTCCTGTCCCCACATGCCATTCTCATGCCTTCTCCATCTCCCCTCCATTCTTCCTCCTCTCCCTGCTGTCCCTGTCTCTACAGCCTGAGATTCTGCTCTTACCCTCTCCTCAAATGCCACAGATTCCGTGACACACTGTTCTAGTTGCACACTGATCCCCGGGGCTCTTAAACTATGTCCCTCTCATGTACACAGTATGTGAATGGCTTCTCGGTGAACTAAACATTAAACCTTCACTTTGGCATGCAAGCAAGGCCTGTGCCACAGTCCCTTCCCCGCCGACTGTGTCCTTCTGCCCTGTCCCCCTCGATCATGTCCTCCCCTCTCCTCCTGACAGTCATGCAGCATTCGGGCTGTTCAGGTCATCATCAGAGGTCCGTTAAGTAGAGTCCACACCCACAGAGATCACCAAGGTAATTCTGCTAATGTTGATGAGAGTCGTCTGGCTTTTCCCCTGAAGTACGCTGCTCTCGATGATGCAAAAAGAGGTAGTGGAAATCTACTGCTACCTTTAGCACCACAAGGGCAGTGAATGAATGATTTCTATGGCTGCAGGGAGAAAAGAATTTCATGAACAGGGCAACTTTTCAGCGATGAGTGTGCGCACAGCAGCATGGGTTGGTGTGGTGCCCTTGGTGGGGCTGAGGCAGCAGCAGCTTCTTCATTTGGATAAATCATATACTGTGAACATATCCCCCCCACACTCCATGCCTACTCATCTCCCCCTTACTTCTCCAAAGAGTCTCACTAGTCCATGTCAGGCTTATTAGGTCACATTAGATTTGATAGAGAGAAATATGCAGAAATTACTCTATGTTTATATATAACATCTGGATTTCACTATAAGAAGAAAAGATGAAATATTTTGTCTTTATGAATCTGTTTTAGTTCACTTAACATGGTGATCTTCAGTTCTATCCACTTTCCTGCAAAATGGCATCGTTCCATGCTTTATAGTTGAACAAAGTTCCATTGCATTTTATACAACCACATTATCAGTTTATCAGATGACCACTAAGCTGGGTCCACAACTTGGAGTCTGTGACAGTGCTGCAGAGACACGGATGTGCAGCTCTCTGTGTGCTCTTGTGACCATGCTTCAGAGACACAAGTGTGCATCTGTCTGTGTGCTATGTGACCATGCTGCAGACATGGCTGTGCAGCTCTCTCTGTGCTATTTTGACCATCCATGCTTCAGAGACATGAGTGTGCAGCTCTCTGTACCGTTGTGACCATGCTACAGAGACACGGGTGTACAGTTCTCTGTGCAATTGTGACTGTGCTACAGAGACACGGGTGTACAGTTCTCTGTGCAATTGTGACTGTGCTGCAGAGACACGGGTGTGCAGCTCTCTCTGTGCTATTGTGACTGTGCTGCAGAGACACAGGTGTGCAGCTGTCTGTGTTCTATGTGACCATGCTGCAGAGACACGGGTGTGCAGCTGTCTGTGTTCTATGTGACCATGCTGCAGAGACACTGGTGTGCAGTTCTCTCTGTGCGCTATTGTGACTGGACTGCCCTGAGCATATTCTCAGAGTTACATAACTGAATTGTATGGTCGATCTTTTTTTAAGTTTTTGGAGTAACAGCCATAGTTATTTTAACACCATCTTTAATTGAGAGAACAACTAAAAGACAAATTTAAGTATTTCACAAATATGTTCTAGAAATCAATGTAAGGAGCCATCTTTATGAAAATAGCAGACATTGTATTTTTCAACCCACCACCATAAGTGGGACAGTTTTATGACAAATTTTGTTATACTTTTCAGGCTTCTGGGTAATACTCATGATGTTATTAAGTAATATGGCATTTTTACATATTACATAACAACATTTGTTGACATTTGAAATACTTGCATGACTCAATTAACAAATGCTTTTGTATGAACAAATTTCTTTGACTTTCATCAAAGAGCAAGATAAACCAATAGATCTGATGCCATTCAGTATACGACATTTCTTGGTATGGCTTCAAATTTTTACTAATTTGTAAACACTTAGTGGAAGCTCACCCTTTGAGCCTTGCCTTGGTGCTGGAGAAGCCTGTCACAGTTACCTAGCATGACGGTCAAGATTCTTGTTTGGGAAACAATGCCTTATTCCCAGAAGGACAGGGCCCATCCATGTACGTCAACCAGAACAATACTAGGAACAGATTGAATAGTGAAGCAGAGCTGAGCATCCACCTGTCTTCTTTTCATCCAAAACAGATTTGTAATACTATTAAATGTTCCAAATATTTTCACTATTAATCATTTTTTAAAAAGTATTAGAGAGACAGAAGCATAAGGCTGGGGGCTTTAAACAAGCCTTTGATCTGAGATTCTTTGTTGGATGCACTAGGTGCCTCCAAAATAAAAGAAAAGTTTACCTCTAAAGAATGTATTGTTTTCTTTTTTTTTTTGTAGGTCTCTCTTTTTTATTTCTTTTTTTTATTGAAAAAAAATTTTTTTTCGCCTCCTCCCAGCCTCCCATTTCCCTCCCCCTCCTCCCCCTCCTCCCCACTCCCCCCACTCCTTTCCCCCTCCCCCCGCTCCTCTCCCCCTCCCTCTCCAGCCTGAAGAGCAGTCAGGGTTCCCTGCCCTGTGGAAAGTCCAAAATCCTCCCCCCTCCATCCTGGTCTAGGAAGGTGAACATCCAAACTGGCTAGGCTCCCACAAGGCCCGAACATGAAGTTGGAACAAAACCCCATGCCATTGTCCTTTGCTTCTCATCAGCCCTCATTGTCCGCCATGTTCAGAGAGTCCGGTTTTATCCCATGCTTTTTCAGTCACAGTCCAGCTGGCCTTGGTGAGCTCCCAATAGATCAGCCCCACTGTCTCCGTGGGTGGGTGCACTCCTTGTGGTCCTGACTTCTTTGCTCATGTTCTCCCTCCTTCTGCTCCTCATTGGGACATTGGGAGCTCAGTCCGGTGCTCCAGTGTGGGTCTCTGTCTCTATCTCCATCCATCGCCAGATGAAGGTTCTATGGTGATATGCAAGATATTCATCAGTATGACTATAGGATAGGGTCATTTCAGGTTCCCTATCCTCAGTTGCCCCAGGAACTAACTGGGGACATCGCCCTGGGCACCTGGGAGCCCCTCTAGGTCAACAGAAGAAGTTCAAATGGCCAAAAGACACTTAAGGTCATGCTCAACCTCCTTAGCGATCAGGGAAATGCAAATCAAAACAACTTTGAGATATCATCTTACACCCGTCAGAATGGCTAAAATCAAAAGCACCAATGATAGCCTTTGCTGGAGAGGTTGTGGAGAAAGGGGTACACTCATCCATTGCTGGTGGGAATGCAAACTTGTGCAACCACTTTGGAAATCAGTGTGGCGGTTTCTCAGGAAATTCGGGATTAACCTACCCCTGGACTCAGCAATGCCACTCTTGGGAATATACCCAAGAGAAGCCCGATCATATGACAAGGGCATTTGTTCAAGAATGTATTGTTTTCAAGGGCAAGACAGGGGCAATCCGCTGCTCTGCAGACGGGTGGGGGTGAGCTGCTCCCGTTAGCACATTGGGGGAGGGAGATGCTCTTCTTCTTTCCTCCCTCCTTCTCTCCTTTCCCTCTTCTATACCCATCATCCTTTATCATTATGTGACTGTGTTATTTGGATATTACTGAGCCTGGAGCCCTAGGCCTTACACATGCCCTCTGTGACAGCAAGCTAGCGTCCTGTACCCTGAGGATTTCTCCCCTCCTCCAGCCAGCTGTTAGCCCTGAGTTGTTGTCTAAATTCCTTTTGTGGTCCCTCTCTGTTAGATGAATGTTTTCTGGAGAGTCCTGTTTTAATCAGTGTTCACTTACTATCTCTAAGACTGTGTCCTTTTAGGTTCTAGAACTTCTTGTGGTAGTGCCATATAGTGGTCCTCTATCCTTATTATTTCTTTGTTGCTCAGATAAATTGGGTGTTTCTATTACTTAATGATTTAAAAATTCCATCTTAGTTTATAGAGTATAATTAAATTAAATATATTTAGCTTTCACTGTAAAATTAAAACACACACACACAAACACAGTATGTTGATGCACTATGACAGATCACATATATTTTAATCATAACTACAAGAGAAAGCCTATGATGTTTAGACTGTTGTTTAAAACAAGTTTTAATTTTTAAGATGAAATTATGTGAAGGATATTCCAAGCTAAGACAAATAGTGATAGTGGACTATTAGTGTATGGAAAGACCCTGCATCAAAAATATGGTGGAGAGTGAGAGAAGGCACCCTAAGTCAATGTGTGTCCATGTGTGTGCACTCACACAGCATGACTATATGCATACACCAAAGAAGACAGACACACCCCACCTCGAACACCAAAGGGCAGCTCTCCACTTTCTCGTTATATAGAGAATGAACCTCATTAGACTAGGGCTTATAGGAGGCACATGGCTTTCTTCTTCCCTTATTATAAAGTTGTGTAATAGGAAGTGTGCTAACCCATGAATGCAACAGTAACTGTGCTTCCTTCTGTGATGCAGCAAGAACAAGTCAGGACTCATTTGTTCCTCCCACTGTTAAGTCTAGAGATTGGTGGCAATGAACATTGGTTCAAAATTCCTATAATGTTCATGGTCTTCCCTCCAGCTATAGATACTCTATCTGCTCTGTCCAAGGTCTTCCCTCCAGCTGTGGATACTGTATCTGTCTGCTCAGGCCATGGGTTCACAACAGCTGTGGACACTGTATCTGCTCAGTCCATGTATCTTCCCTCCAGCTGTGGATACTGTATCTGTTTGCTCAGTCCATGGTCTTCTTTCTAGCTGTGGAGATTGTATCTGTTTGCTCAGTCCAGAAAAGAGGCAACAGGCAGGAACCAATGATGTCTCTTAGTGATGTCCTCCTTTCTGTGGGGATCAATTGTGATTTGTGATCAGATGTGTCATTTAAGATTTCTTCCACTGTCACATGGCCACCCCAATTGCAAGAAGACTGGAATAAAAAATGACAGGCTTTCTAAGCCCTAAGGCTGGGGAGGAAACAGTGAGGATTACCAACCCATTCACGTCATTTTGACAGAGAGTAAATAAACAGAACAAGAAACAAAAAGACGTGAAGATGAAAGATGAAGAGGAAGATGAAATAACAGCAGCAATCCTCTCAGTGCATAGTAGGAGCCCTTGCGGTGCGCTGGATAATGGTCCATGTGATTCATGTATGTCATCTTGTCTAGGCCTCGTGAAAACCCTGTAAGTAGAAAGCACTGCTCCATAGGAAACAGCACTGTCCCTTGTTTTAAGGGCTACAGAAACCAACGTGAATTATTTGCTCAAGATTCTGCTGTATAACCAAGGTGTAACCAGAGCAGGCTCTGCCTGCCTCACTGCCTCCTCTATTAAGACCAGCACTCAAAATATGATGCTTTCTTCTCACCAAAGATCCATCTTTCCCTCCTGCTGAGTGAGCTACAACTGGCCCGAAGTGCGGTGGGAATTTCCAGACTGTAGTTAATGAGGTAGATTAAATCCAGGGTGTCTGAGTAGCTCTGGCCACACAGCTGCCGCCCTCTCCTCTGCATAGGACCTTTCCTCTCTGGGGTTTCTGCTCTTGGGGCTCTTTGCTGCAGTTCTCAGTTCCCCACCCCTGATGCCTCAGTGGAGACTTCTGCACATGCTAAATACTGCTACATGGTCCGCTATGTTAGAAGGCTGTTGGTGAGTGGCTTATGCGGACCTATTTGTCTGTTTAGAGTTGACAGCCATGGTCAGCTCCCCTAGGCCGATCATTTCAGTTCATTTGTGCAAAGTCATCTTCTGGAATCAGTCTGTCTACCAGGTCTGTTAACTTTTACCCACACGGAAACTCTGTCCCACCCACTGATTCTTAGACTAGCTGTTTTTAAACCTTTCTTTTTATTTATTCTGTGTGTCTTTCAAATCATGCGTCTTGATCCCGTTCATTTTCCCTTGGTCACATCTGCCTCTGCCCCTGGAATCCTTCCCTCACCCCAAATAAAACAAAATTTAAGAGAAAAAAATCAGAAAAGAAAAAATTTAAAATCTCACCATGGAAGCTGCAGTGTGCCTCAGTGAGTCACGCTGTAAACCCTGTTGTCCATATATCTTTATCTGCAAGCATTCATTGCAAAGAAACTTGTTTCTACTACTCTATCAATGCTAGGCCCTCATTGGAACTCTTCTTTATTATCCAGTTGCTGCCCTGTGTTGTGGAGATCCTGCAGCTTTGGGTCTACGGGTCAGGTCCCTTCACACACTCCAGCAGGTTGTAGATGGGGTGGATGGTAGGGACAGACCAAGTCATAGCCTGGGGTCTGGGCCATGGCAGCTGATGGGTTGGTCAGTCCTCCAGTTCTTCCCTGTCCTCACCACCAGGGGGAGCACTATAGGATTGCCCCAGCTAATTCACCTTTTGCAGCAGTGAGTGAGTGGCGGGGCCACAGACTAGCTGTTTTTATGAGTGCCTAAGATTTTCATTTTCACTGGACATTAGGAAGTCAAGTGAACGTATGATCTTTGGCCTGAGAGCTAAGCTTGTGCCTTAGTCTCCAGAACCTAGTAGAGATGAAGCATTCAATAAGTTAAATATATTCACTCAACAAATATTTGTTGGAAGCTAATTGTGTCCCCGGTGCTAAGCACAGCAGTATAGGTGGATAGGTTGTTATTCTTATGAAACGTGGTTTTGTTGGGGGTAGATCATGATCAAATACAGAAGTCTCAATGCCCATCCATTAGGAACTAGAGGGATGGCGGTAGAGTCAGGCACTTGAGCACTACTCGACAATAATGGTGAATAAGCTATTGCTACTCCCAACCCCGTGGATAGACCTGCTGTGTGTGACTGTGGCGTGTGACTGTACCAGCAACACGGAGAAGCTGGTAAAAATAATCGGTGATGACAGGAGTTGAGCTGCTGGTCATCTCTGGGGAGTGTTATGATAAAAGAGAAAAGGGGGGACGGGGGGGGGGGTGACTCAACAGGAAAAGCCACCTGCTGTCAAAGCGACAGCCCAAGTTCCATGCACGGAGACCCATCTGGTAGCAGGAGAGAACTGACTCCCACAGACCACTTTCCAACCAACACATGCACCCCGTGAAGCACGTGCCCACATAAGGACACACGCGTGCACACGTGCCCAATCAGCAACGCAAAGCAAAGCAAAGCAAAATAAAGTGGTTTCAGAAAGAAAAAGGAGGTCCTATCGGTTTACAGAGAAGGAACTGAAGACAAATTCTTCAGAGATGGAATAAAATAAAAGCGCTATTAGGAAAGAGGGCCTGTGACAAGGCGGGCCGTGATCCAGTCTTGAGGTGTGAGAGCAATTATCCGGGCTTTTCTCAGAGACATGATAGGACCTTAAAGGGAAAAAGAAAGGCTTCCCTTTAAAAACCCAGAGAGGAGATTCATTAAGTACGAGTAAGAGAGAGAGAGAGCTGTTATGGGCAACAGGATAAGAGTTGAAAGGAAAAGAAAGAAGGGAAGAAATTCAGGGTGGCGGGGCAATCACATTTACAACTTTTCTCCACAACTTTTCTCCAGGTCTAGGAAGCCTGGTCAGTGTAGGAGAGATAAGGGGGAAATTTGCTGACAAGTCCCTCCTCCATCAGTAGGAGGTAAAGACCAGGATCACCAGGGAGGCGTGGCCTGATGTCTGACCCAGAGAGGGGCAGCCAGGATGCCTGTGAGCCAACAGAGGCCTGGCTGTGACTCTCAGCCCTGCACGAGTTCCTCAGATCTGGACACTTGCTCTTTCACCTCTGCCTGGGAGTTGGTTACATTGGAAAGTTAATTTTGTCAGAATGTGTGTATCCTTGTGCAGGTGGTGGATCACCTTTAATCCCAGCACTTGGGAAGCAGAGGCAAGCGGATCTCTGTGAGTTCATGGCCAGCCTGATTTACAGAGTGACTTCTAGGACAGGCTCCAAAGCTACACAGAGAAACCCTGTCTTGAAAAACCAAAACCCAAACCCCTAAAACAAACAAACAAAAATGTGTGTATCCTATTTTTCTGATGTGTTCTTGTATATGTGCATGCTATAATCCAGTCAAACAAATTTACGTTCGATAATATGAATATTGACAATGATAAAGGATCGAGGGAAATTCACAGGACCCGTTTGATGTGATGTGTTATGAAAATTGGCCTGAGGACACTAGTGTCAGAGAAGATCCTCTTAGAGGCATGGGTGGAGTTGGAGCCCAGGGAGCAGCTATAGTAAAAACAAGAAAGATGACTTCACCAGGGAACAGCCAAGACAAACGTTTCAGGCAGCAAAGGCTTGGAGGCACCTGAGCATCAGCAAGGCAGCAGCCTGCTGTGACAGGGCAGAATAGGGGCAAGGAAGAGGAGAGGTGTGGCCTCAGCTAGGACCTTGGACAGATTTCTTTGCTGTCTTCCCTACTTCACTTGCCTGATTGTGGCAGGTACTGAGCTAAATCCCTATTCCCCTTTAATCTTCCCAATAGTCCTGGGGCACAGGTCTTATATAATGCCCACATTTTTATCTGAGGAGCCACAGCCTAGGAAACGCAGCTTTCCCAGACCTGGAAGTAAGTGGGCATGCCAAAATATGAACCTGTGTCCCTTTGACACTAAGTATATGGTCTTAACTCCAATCCATGCCCTTGCCTCGGATTGCAATACCACGTGTGACTCCTTCCAAGTCCCGAGAAGATAGTGAAACTCGACTCACAGGCCTCTGGGAAAGAAGACATGGGCTGAATTTGGTAGACAGACACGTGTAACTTCTCAGTATGACCCTGTCAAGGAAATGCTTTGTGCAGTCAGAATGGTAAGAATTCATCCAGAACAGCTCGCACTGACTGAACACACCTCCCATGTCAGGCTTTGCGCTGAGTTTCTCCCTGCAGCCTTATGCAATCAGCTTTGGCTCCACCACACAGAAGCCAACACTGAGCAAAACAAAGGCTCCGCTTTGCCCAGTGAGACAAAGCTAGAGAGCCTGCAGATGAAGTGCTCTGGAGTCAGGAAATGGATGATGGAAAGGAAGCAATAAGAGACTTCAGGTTTTGCTACGAGAACTACACTTGTTCCCCTGTGGCCACGAGCTCACTGTGACCAGAGAAGTATGGGCTGCTTCGTGTGGCTTTGTGGTGTTTGTTCTCTGAAAGGAACTGAGGTTAGTGCTCTTAAAGGTTTTTCAAAACCAGAATTGGGCCCATGACACCAGTGACTTCCAGAGGCCAATTGCCAGAGACAGGAATTGACTCTTAAATGTGATCTTTAGTCATCAAACCACACAGGGAAGGGAAGCAAAGGCGACTTAGCTTTGTTCCTCTGGTCAACGGCCATCTGTATCCCTGAGACTTACGATATTGAGGCTTTTCTTCCTATCTCGCACTCCATACATCAGGATAGTGAGCCTCGACTCTGGATTACATCTAGAGCAAAGATTAGCTCAGAGCAAATAAACAGTTAATAGCATAGACATGGTTAGCTACTTATAATGTGTATGTTCAAAAGCAGGCACACCTGTCCCCTTCTTGCTTTTTCTTTTGGGACTTTATAATATATATTTTCTGTCCTCTGAATCCTAGAACATAATTTGGTCTAACTCCTTATGCCTTTCCTTTGCCATATAGATGCCAGGTCCTTAAGAATATGCCTTGATACCTTTGGATAACCCAGTGCTTTGGCTGGCGAGTAAGATCAAGGAGTGACTGTTTTGTTGACTAGTGAACTCATAGGTCCTGGAGGAGCTCTGGGTGCATACTGGGTTCTTTGTAAATGTCTGTATATAAATGAGCTTCGTGCCTGTTTATTGGGAGTTTAGATAGTGGATATGGCTTTAGTCAGCAAATCAATCTTGATCCCTCAGATGGCGTGGGCTCCTGCTTTGTTTTAATGACTTAAGCACTAAAGACACAGAGCTAGGATTGACCTGACTTGGAAAGGATCTTAAAGCTAGGAATTCTGACTTGAATGAGCTCTACCTAACCTGCTTCTGAGCAATCCAAGCTAGAATGCCATCTTGTGAGAGGGTCCCCTGCTACTGCACAGAGCAGTTCAGTGTCAGGGCCATACAAAATCACTCTGCAATATTCCTGGGTCTGAGCAGGACAGCGTAAGTGAAGATGTGAGTCCTTCCGCGTTCTAAGATTGTACCATTCAACACAGTAGCCCCCACCACCCGCCATGACTAGACCGGAATGTCTTAGAAGAGGAAGCAGTGGTCTATTTCTAAGACATAGCATTACACAAAGGAAATATCTCATCAAAACTTCCTGCCACGATTACCTGTTAAAGTGATTTGTGGACATATTGGTTAAAAAATAGCATTTTAAAAACCTTTTCAACGGTTTTAAACTTGAGATTACAAGTGTGGCTGATGTGGAGTGTTGGCTCTCCCAGAGCATAGCAAGGATGAACCTCGGGGCTGGGAGACGGCTCGGTCTGTAAAATGTCTGCTATGCTAACGTGAGGATGACCATGACCCCAGCCCATGCACAGGTGCCTTTCTGTGATCCCAGCACCCATGGACAGGCGCATATCTGTGATTTCAGTTCCATGTACAAATGGACACCCGTGGTCCCAGCCCCACGACAGGCACATACTTATAATCCCAGCACAGAAGAGGATATATATATGTGTGTGTGTGTGTGTGTGTGTGTGTGTGTGTATCTTATTGACTAATCAGCCTAGCCTGTTCTGCAAGCCTCTGGTCCCAGTGAGAGACCCTGCTTCAAAAACCAAGGTGGCTGGCTTCTGAAGACTATACCCAAGGTTGACCTATGGTCTCCTCATATCTGTACACATATGAACGAGCATACATACATACACCACGTACAAGAAACTTTTTAGAAAAGCATGAATCTTATCGAGCTTAAATCTTTTCATAGCCCCTTTCCTCTATAGTCCATCAGCTCTTCCAAACGGTAAACTTTCATCAGAGCTCCCCAGCTGCCAGTGATGAGCATTCTGAAAAACTCCTTGTGTTGTTTCTTTTCTTTTTTTTAACACTAACTTTTAATTTTTATTTTCACTAATACATAACAAATATGAAGAGCAAATATAACACATATTTGGTATTCATATTGGCCACAAGACTCTAGAATAAAAATTGGTCCCTGTAACATCAGTACAAGAAATGTGACTCCATTTTAATAAACTTACCCTCTTCGTGGTTTTAAATAAACTAGCACTTAGAGGAATATGCATTATCTTTCAACAATCATCACGTGTTGTTTCTTAAGTAGAAACTCAGATGAGGTTTCAACCTCCTGGAGCTTTCAACTTTGTTTTCTGCTTGTATTCAACCTAGCGGTAAAGGCATCTGAAATCCGTAGAGAAACTCAACACTTCTTTAACGAACAGACAGCATCGTGCTTGTTGTTTGCAACCCGCTTAGAGTAACTCCTGCTGTGAAATGGGTTAAATCTAAGTGGCAAAGACATCACCTCACGCGAAGAGCATTTTTGTGGTAGGAACACCCGTTCTCCATGCTGTTTAAAAATACAGCATCTGGGCTGTAGAGGCAGTTCTGTGCAAGAATGCTTGCCTCGCATGCAAGAAGAATATGAAATCATGAGAAGCATGGGCCTTATCACTAACACTGCACACACACACACACACACACACACACACTACATTAGCTGTAGTTGCTCTGTCACCTTGTTGGGCAATGCGCCTTAATTTGCAAAACAGGATTCATGTTACTGAAGAGCCGTAACCATAACCTCCTGAGTCAGTGAGCAGTTAAAATGCTCACTGTATTCCAAAGTGAAATGGATAGTGAGATCAAATGCATTTATTTAAGGCCAGCCCCAGTTTTGAGAAGCTTCGGCTCTCTGGTCAACCCAGAATGTCGGTGGCTTTTCCACAAAGCCATGAGGGTCAGACGTCATGGTGCTACTGGAATGTTCTTTTCCTGTTAGAACAGTGGTCCTCAGAAGCATCTCATCTTTGTTTTTAAGTAACTTTGTAGGAGTATTTCCCTTTCTAGAAGTCAGGAACTTGGACTTTGAGTATTTATTAACTTCACATAATGTCAGCAGAAGCTAAGCTGTTTCAAGGCTACCCACAGATAGCATCTGTCCTGCACTTTATTTGTTCAGTTAAATCAACATTAATTGACTGCTTGTCACATGCTTTTCACATGCAAGACACCAGTGTGGTCCCGGGGAAACTGTAAAGAAAAGGATGGCAAAATGAATCTAACAGATTTAATCATAACCGCAAGTTATAAAGACAAATGTTTGCCTTTGAGTCACGTGTGAGGAAGTCTTAGCTGGGGTTTCGAGTGCTTGTTATAACCAGTGCTGATCATGTTTGAAGGAAGGAAGAAGGAATGGAATGCTCACAAGATTAGGAAGATAAGGCAAGGATCTTGCAGGAGTGTTTTCCTTGGAAACAAAGATGACTGGGGTTGGGAGGGTGGGGACTTGCACACAACCTACAGCCCAAATATGCCACCTTGCTCCTTGCACCCCAGTGCTACTGTTTAATGTTCAGGGGTATGCCCACACCACTAGGTGTTCCAGAGCCTCGGCAGGATACAGACTGCGAGGTATTCAGAGCCCTAAAGCACCTGCCGGCATTGTGGAGTGTCCATTACACACAGTGAAGTGTCTGCTATACATGGTAGACTGTCCACTAGGCAACCATCCAACAGCCGGCTCTTCTCTAACGTTATAAATAAACAAATAAACAAGTCTGCTTGTTGGCATGGTGGTATTTGCTGACTTCTGCAGTATAAATAGTCCCGTGTGGCTGATAACACCAGCCAGTGATGCATCCCAAAATGTGAATCTGGGAAGAGATGTGACCCAGTTCTCTACTGTTTCTCTTTTACACGTGCTGTGCCTATAAATAACAATGGGCCCAGATCAAAGGAAGGGATAGAAAAATAGCGAATTCTGAATATAAGCAAGCATCATTCCCTAGGAAATGCTCCAAAAGCCAATGCTTTTTGAAAAGTTAGGAATAAATATATATATATACCTGCTTGATAGCACTTGCTGATTTCTGTGGTATAAGCAGTCCCACGTGGTTTGAAAGCAATGGGTTTAACTGTGGGTTGTATTATTTTTAGTGTTGACTGTGTTCTATGGATAGGGAAGTTTGCTCACTTATCAGGCGGGGTCCCATTCTGATGGGTGGTCCTCTTTGCTGTAAAGTAGCCATGTTCCTGTCTACATGACACCTTCAAGTTTCTCTTTCTCTCTCTGCAGATCAGCAAGCAACAGCTGCAGACGGTCAAAGACCGGTTCCAGGCTTTTCTCAATGGGGAGACCCAGATTGTGGCTGACGAAGCCTTCATGAATGCCGTCCAGAGCTACTATGAGGTAAGTGCAGCCTGCGGGAGGCACAGGCAAGGCTGCTCAGGTGCTAGCCTGGGCTACTGAGCTGAGAAATATAGAAGGCATAAGACCTTGGCTGATGCAGAGGGATCAGGAGTCAGCTGACAAAGAACAGCAGAGTTTTGTTGTAGGGAGTGATGGAAATACAAGCTGCTCTTGGGAGCTGAGCTGACAACTCAGTAGGCAGAGACACACAGATCTGAAGACTTCCAAGGAACCTCTGGCTCCACATAAAATCTGGGTTCAGCGTTGTATGCTCACAATCCCAGTGTTGGGGGGGTAGAGACAGGAAGATTCCTGGGGTCCACTGGTATCTTAGTCAGTATTCTACTGGGAAGAGGCACCATGACCACGGCAACCCCTATAGAAGAAAGCTTTTTGATAGGGGCTCACTTAACACTTTCAAAGGTTTAATCCATTATCACTGCAGTGGAAAGGGTGATGGCACACAGGCAGACATTGTGCTCGAGCTGTAGCTGTGAGTTCTGCATTTGACATTGAGACTCACAGGTGGCAAAAAGAGAGAGACTGTGTTTAGAATGGGCTGCTTGAAACCTCACAACCCACCCCTAGTGACACACTTTCTCCAACAAGGCCGCACCTCTGAATCCTTTCAAGTGATGCCACTCCCAGGTGGCCAAATATTCAAATCTGTGAGCCTAGAGGGCCATTCTCATTCAAACTACCACAGCTGGACAACCCACCTAACTCTCAAAGCCTTAGGATCCTTTCTGCAAGAGACGCTTTAGCCACCATAAACACTACACGCATATTTGCACACCTACACGGACATATATGCATATGAAAGCTTTCATTTTTCATGCTGATTTTTACAACACGCAATGTGCCGAGTGTTGTCCTAGAGCACTTTTATAGTTAGTTATCAATAACATTTTCCGTTTTATTGATAGGTTGAGACTTAGAGAGGGCAAATCCACTATTCTAGGCCACACAGCCATGAATATGTTGGAGCTGGGACTTTGAGTCTAAGCCTTAGACCATTTCCAGTGTAAGGCAGTGAAGCATGGTTATGAAAACTCAGAGAGAGAAATTGGGGCTCAACCTGAAAATCCGAAAAGCCAGTCAGTGAGTCACTGGCTCTTATCTCTACCTCAGTCCAAAATGGCGATCCTGCTTCCAGGAATCTCAGAATGAGACTGTGCCTGAGAGCTGTCTCCTCCCGTTTTATATTCCTCTCTAGTTCTGGGATTAAAGGCATGCACCGCCTGGTTTCTATAGCAACTAGTGAGGCTACTAAGATTAAAGGTGCATATCAGCACGGCTTGGTCTATAAGGCTGACCAGTGGGGCTGTTTTATTCTTCCAATCCCCTGACAAGCTTTATTTATTAAAATACAGTTGAAATACCACACAAGGCAGCACCTTCCAGGGTTCATCAGGATACTTCCCTCCTTCCTCCTGCTGGACTGATGGCAGAGTCTCTTCTGGGGGCTCAGACACTTTCCAGAATCCTTACCTCACAGGAAACCCTATCAGAGAGAGTGTGTGTCTTGAGTACACGACTCAGGTCCCTTTACCATGGGACCTCTGGGGGTTTTCTCAGCATACTGGACTTTCAGTTCCGTGAGAGGCTGTAACTTTTATAAGCATTCTTCCTCCAAGCATATTCTGCCTATCATGTGGGCATCACCAAGGATATGGCATGATGTACCCTCCCATGGGCAATATTTTCCTGATGTATGTGTCTACCACTGTGACTACTTAGTCATCACCAAGCATTTTGCTTTGTAGAATGGTCTGTCAGCGGGGACCATGTAAAAGTGATCTTGATTTGTAATCCTATGTCCAAGGTGGCTTATTTGCTGTCAGAATAGATGGCAATCCTTGCCGGAGGCCAACTCCAACAGGTCAGAGACCCTGGAGCTATGTGGAGTTGGCAGCTAGTAAACACTTACTGGAGGGAAGCCAAGCTTAATTCTGTCTGTCTTTTTTTTTTTCCTCTTAAGCCTTCTATACCACCTAAGACAAAAATCTCTACACAAACAGAAAATCACCTCACAGCCACAAGTTCGTTTCCAAAAACAAATGAAAATCTTTATGTAGGAAGAAATCATATTATGATCACAAAGATTCTAAGTTTTCCTTAAAGGCCACAAGTAGTTAAACATTTTCCTTTGTGTTGTTTTTCCCACCACAACCGCTTCACTCCAAAGCAATGATTCTTTTATTGCAGATTAACAGACTCTTAAGCAAGCCAAGTCTGTTTCAGCCAGTCCCTTTGCACTGACACACAAAGCTCTTTGCTGTTACAGTGTACCAGATTCCTATCCGATTTCTACACTGCAAAACCTTAAGCAAGTGATCTAGTGAACTACCTTCTTTTCTTTCTTTCTCACACCCAATAGGGTCATATAATTTCTTTTCTCAGCTTTGTTTTTTCAAGGTACACACTGAAACCCATGTTTGATTCTATAAGCTCCATGATCAAGGAACTCAGGTGTAACAGGGAGCTCAGGCCCTTTGTTCTGTCCCACCCAGCTAGCTTTCTTCCAAAATAATCACACAGAAACTGTATTCATTGAAACACTGCCTGGCCCATTAGCTCTAACTTCTTTTTGGCTAACTCTTACATCTCCATTAATGTATATTGCCATGTGACTGTGGCTTACCGGCAAGAATCTAACCAGCGTCCATCTCAGGCAGGAGAACCATGTCATCTGCCACATTGTCCTTTTTCCCAGCCTACAGTTCTGTCTATTCCATCTACCTAAGTGCTGCCGTATCAAAAGGCCAAGGCAGTTTCTTTATTCAACCAATGAAAACAACACATAGACAGAAGAACATCTTACATCACTCAGGCCTAACCTTGGGTGTGGGGCTATAACCTCTCTCTGGTCATCAACCTGCTTTTCCACAGGCAGAATTCATGGGTCTATAATGCATGAAATGTCCTTTTATGTTTGTTAGTTTCCACAGAGGCAGCCGTCTGCCTCTGCTGCAGAAGCAGGCACATTATCGCCTGTTTCCAGGTGCCATCCCACCTTCAACTATGGGGCATGTGCCCTGTTAAAAGTGCCCGCTAGGCACAGTTCACTCTCTTGCCTCTTGTTCCTCCCTTGCCTCTCTTGACTCCTCTTTCCTCTTTTGCTTCCCTTGTTTCTCTTGTTTCTTGCCTCTTGCCTCTTCTCTGTTCTGTCTGTCTGTCTGTCTCTGTCATGTCCCCACTCTGAGACTCCTTTCACTCTTTCTCTCACTCCCTTCTTCAGTAAACCTCTCGCACGAACTCAGTTGTGCACAGTGTGTTCACTTATTGGCATGCCTTGGCAGGGCCCACTCAAAGGTACCCACTTCGTCTTGCTTATTCTGTTTTTTATTGTGACAGTTCTCATTTTCCATCCTTGGCAGATCTCATGTCCCTAAGCAGCATTGCTTTATATAAACCATCTTCATTATGATCTGTAAGTACCTTGCACAGCGAGGGGTGGGATTTTCCCGGGAAGTAGTCCCATTATACCAGGTACAGTGGGGTTCTTCTACATAATCATCACCCTGTGACAAACGTGGCAGGAACTCGCTAGCAGCAAGCAGGAGAAGCACAGCAGAGGCAAGGGGCATTCTGCAGACGACCCCCTCCACCTGGGACTTTGCCTCTCTGGGCTGCATTCATCTTCACTGGGCTATCCCGGGAGTTGTATTCTATAAGCTGCACTGCGGACTGCAGCTCCTCTAACAGGACCACCACCAAACCCTGAGAAACTAATTCATAAACATTCGTAGTTTGAGGGCAGCAGGCCATCATTAATGCGCAAGAATCATGACAAACTGTGAAATAAACATAAAGAAATTTAACACAATCTTTTCCTTAGGGGGCTGTTTCCTGTGTGTTCTCTCCACTTCTCTCCCTCCTCCCTTCCTTCTGCTCTGAAGTTAGGTTACTGCTGAGTGCATGTGGCTAGCCCACCAATCCATCCCATCTATGCACTTTCAATATAATTGACACCTTGGTGCAGGACCTGGGATGGTGCGACCTTCTCCCTCCCATCTCGAGAATCTTCCACCTGTCATGGAGAGAGTGGCTCAAGTTGGTAGTGAGCTCTTGAGAGCCACGTGCTGGTGGTTGGCTTGCTTCATAGCATTCACTAATAAGTTTAGAACCCTATATCATTTGATGCACCGTGCTCTTAATGGGGTTTCTGTGTGGGGCTAGTCTAGAAGTTGAGGTCACTTTTATGTATGTCCCATTTACCTCCTTTCTTCTAAATGTTACGAGCAACACCTACTATTGCCAGTGATCGTCCATCTTGAGGTTTTCTTTGAAATGGTACAAGTCTTCAGTTGTAGACATGAGATTTGGTGCCTCAGCCAGGTAGGGCTTTGGATAGCTTGAACGTATCTAACAAAACATTTTATGTAGACAGTGCCTAGAAATGGAAGTGATCCCCGTTTTCCCCAGATTCTGGAAGCCAGTGGGAAAGTAATGAGAGAAGGCAGCCCCTCCTCATGTTTATGTTCATCAACTGGAGTTTATAAATCTGTATACTATACATCTTAATTAGGATGCTCATTTGACTAATGATGCAAATTAAAAGAAAGTGCCATTTCTATTAATTAAATTTGAAGATTAATCATCAGCAGCATGCTAATGAGACTTTGGAAGTTACGATATCTATAGCGATTTGTTATTTTCTTTGATAGTGGCTAGTTTGAAAAGAGCTCTTTATGGGTCTGGTAAGAATACAGGGATGGAGTATGCTTGAATCCTTCCTACAAGGATTTGAGTAGCACAGGAAAGCGTGTAGGGATTAGAGATCTTCATTATCTAGGCTTTACTAGGCCTTAGATTCAAATTTCTGGAAAGTTTAATCTTCTAAAGCTGAGGTGAGAGATCAGGATTAGTACTGTGCCTGCTAGAACTCCCAGGGGGTGGGCACATCCCTTCCTCCCTTCCCTTCTCCCCTGGACTGTGGAGAAGCTGGTGCCTCTTCCCCACCCTACTCTAAGATCCATGAGACCCCTGCTACTCTTCACCTCTACCAGAACTTTGTGTTGCAAATGATCTGCTTCTAGCTCAAATTGGTTTAAGCCCAAAGGGGATTTTTCTCAAGAAACAAAACTCCAGGGTTAGGGCTAATCTTAGCCATGGTTGCAGGCAGAGATGCCAAAAGTGTGCATTCTCCTTCCATTCTTTTGCTGACTTTGTCCTGCATTCTCTGCGGAGAGGGGATACTAGGATGTCCCACCGGTTTGGTAACCCCAGGGACAGAGGGAACACACACACTTCTTTGCTGAGAACTGCAGCAAAGGTCAGGGACTTTTTCACAGTGGGTGAGGTTGAGCTAACCTGACTACAAGGTTCAAGACCAGGTCCAGGCTCTGGAATCTGAGTTTAGGCTCAGCCTGTCTCCAACAAAGTGTGTGGTTCTGCAGGTGGAAAACTGGGGGGTTGTCATTGCCATTCTGTCAGTACTGTGTGGCTGTAGTTTCAGCGGAGGAAATCACTCTCAGATAAACCTTTTTTTCAACTCCATTCTCATTCTCTACTCTCCCCATCTCCCTGGGCCTTTCTTCTTTCTCTCTCTTCCCTCTCTTCCATTTTCTATCTTTACTCTCTTTCTTCCCCTCTTCCTCCCTCCGTCTCTCTCTCCCCTATGTCTATAAGTACACACCCATGCATGTGTATATGTATGTGCATACACACACACACACACACCCTTCACCCCGCCATACCCTTTTTTCCTGTTTCAACCTCCCGATAGCAATGGCGTGACATTTCAAAGAACTCATCCTCAAAGATTCTGAGAGAACAGCAGTAGACAGGTCAGTCATCTTTTGTTTGGGGATGAATTGTCCACCGACTGCAGTTGTAAAGAGACATTGTGGGAAGATGAAAGGGGCTGGGAAACACTGTCTTTTCTCCACTTATGTGTGCACTCAGCTCACTCTGAGCCAAACCAGTCATCGTTAGATGTAAGGGGAAGTGAGCACAGACAGAGCCCAAGCTTTCCAATGACTGTGCAGAGCACACAGATTCATTGTGTACTTTCTAGCAGCCCTGACTGCCAGGAAAAATTAAACAGGCTGCCAATTAATCCTTAAGTCTCTTGAATTATGGTGATAAGGTCTGAGGGCTGCAGTAGACCCTCTCAGTTGTGATCTAGTCCTTGTATCCTTTTCACATCCCCATGGTCCTCGGGTCAGCCAAGAAGCCACTATCAGGATGCCCAAAGTTTTACATAAATGTGTCATAAGCTTGAACCTCAATTTCTTTATCTACAAAATTGCTCTTTTGTGAGTATATATGTGAATGTGTATTTGTGTATGTGTGTGCCTGTGGTAGTTTCATTTTCTTTTCTTTTAATATCAAGCTTTAGCCTTATCATGTTAGGATAATTTACCTTTATAAAAAATTATTTGTGTGTGTGTGTGTGTGTGTGTACACACATGCTACAGAACACATGTAGCAGTCAGAGCACAACTAACCGGGAGCCTGTTCTCTCCTCCCACGTATTATTTTTGAGGCAGGGTCTCCCTTATTTCTTCTGCTATAGATCGTTATGTGAGTTGAAGGGATTGGGCATCAGGCTTGTGCTGCAAATGCCTTTACCTACTAGGCCATCTTCTTGACCAAGAAGGATTTACTTTTTTGAAAGAGGAAAAGATCTGTTCTAGCCTTAGACTTCCAGACAGGAAGCGGGAGATGACACAACCTCCCTCTGCAGCAGGCACATCTGTTAGGCATAAATGTGCTCCTTTATAACACAGTCTGGAGGTTGCTTAGCTGAGCTCATGATGGGCCTCCTGTATCTGCACATTATCCACCTCTCACCACCTCTCATTGAGGCCTGTCTGGGAGATGGCAGAGCACCAGGGGAAATTTGTGGATGTTCTGGAAAGAACTTTTCTTGAGGTTGAAGTCTCATATCATAGCCACTAAGAAAGGAAAAGAAAAACAAAGAATATAAAAAGATGCAGTCGTGTTCATGTAAGCTGATGCCAACCTGGGCCTCACTTTTCTTTTGACAGACTAGGAAGCCTAGGGAAATTAGTTTCCTGCTAGTGTCCTCTGTTGCTGGCTGTCTTACCTCCTTCTGGCATTCCATTTCTCCCCAGTCACCCTTCCCACACTGATGTACTCATGTCTTCTGCAGGGACTAAAGTCCCATCTACTTCTAAACTGATAGATCATTTCCATTTTCAGAGTCCTCTTGGCTCTATCTTTATCAATGATGGAAGACTGGATTTCCAGTACCTCAGTTGTTGGTAAAAGACAATGAGGTCAGAAGGAGTTAAGTGACCTCTAAAGCCACCACAATGGGTTTAACATATACCGAGTGACTACTTTCCCCAAGGAAGGGACCGGAAGAAGTAGCACATCCAGAATGTACTCTCAATATCCTATCTATTCCTGGCTATGACTTCCGTAGAATGTTGGTCCTAACTCACTTGTTTGGAGGCCCACATATGTGTCTGCCACCTTCCCTTTTCCCCTCTTACCCAGATATAATCTGGTTAACTAGCAGAGTTTCTGCTGGAGAAGTCTGTGCTGTTCTCTTCAGTGCAACCCTGACAGATAAGTATTGGGCATCCACTGTGTGCCAGACACTATTTTAGGTACAAAAATAACAAACAATTTGCCAACAAAACAAGGAGGTTGTCAGATGGCTTAGCTGATAAAACACTTGCCGTGCAAGTTATCATGATGCAAGTTTGGATCCTCAGAACCATGTGGGCAAAGGTGTGTGCAGGAGCGTACAACTAACCTGGAGACAAGATGGACAATGGGGAAAGGAAAATTCCCAGAAACTCATGGGTCAGCTAGCCTGGAGCGGGCAGCAGTGAATAAGAAACTTTGTCTCAACCAAAATGGAAGGCAAGGGCCAACACCTGAGATTATCCTCTGACCCCTTTATGTACATGGTATGTACACACAGACACACACACACACATGGGAGGGGGGTTAAAAATGAAGAGAAAATAGAATACTATCTTCCAAAAACTTGGATTCTGTTTTGAAATTCAAATATTTACCAAACAGTCATTAAATCAGGAGGGATGGAGGCTCATGCGGGGCTCGAGAAAATGGATGTGATGACAAGAGTTTAATTGGGCTTCCCTTGGTTAGCGGGACACTGGTATGGACAGTGGGGGATGATAGGGCATGGCTCCATTGTTGATTGAATATGCCTAAACTTCTCATCATCGCAGAGCTGATAACAAAAAAAAAATGAGGCCCATTTGTTTATGCCACCACCGCTTTTACCTTTCCCCCATAAGGACCTCTCAGCTACCTCCTTCCTCGCTTGTGCCACGCCCTAATTAACAACCATCAGGGTTTCTCTAGTGCCCTTAAGATGCAGGCCAGTGGCTGTAAAGCCTATGCTCTGGTTCCGGATATGTAGCCTTTCCTGTTTTTTCCAGCGCCCCCAACACCTCATTGCCATGGCTCATACTCAATCTTCCCTGTCACTTCAGACACTTGGCATTGTTACACAGATTATTCCTTCAGTCTGCAATACCTATGTCCTCTCTGTCCTTCCGGCCTTTGCTTACTTGCACTTACTATCTCGAGATGTTCACTTCTGGAAGGTTTTCATGACTGCCATAGACTCCTGCATAGACACCCCTACCTGCTGGGTTCTCTTTGGCCACAATAAACTGCTGCATAAGTACCCCCTACCTGCTGGGTTTTCCTTGGCCACCATAGACACCTGCATAGGCACCCCTGCCTGCTGGGTTCTCCTTCACCACCATAGATACCTGCATAGGCATCCCTACCTGCTGGGTTCTATGCTATCAGCAATCATTCCATATTGTGATCATTTTGTATAAGATTATAAGGATGGTTTCTGTTGCACTCTGTGAATGCTCAGTCTATTCCTTTCAATTATTATACCTCCAGTGCTTGGTATAGTGTATCCTACCTAGTAAGCACTCAAAGAAAGAATTAAATGGTTCATGAAGACATTGAAGCCAGAAGGATAATGCTAAGATCTCATATCATAAATCAGTTTTCTCAGTCTACAGATGTGAAATTGGAAAATCAGAGAGGGAGGGTTATTTAACCCAGGTGACTCAGCGTCTTGGTTTTGCGTCCTCATCTACAATGCTGCATTGTCTTCCTAAAAATGTCCCAACCTGCTTTACAACATTATTCTTCTGTGTATTGTACACGTTCTCGTGTGTGTGTGTGTGTGTGTGTGTTGGAGACTGACATTGGCCTAAGTTGTTTTCCTCAGTACACCTCTAACTTATTTCTTAAGACATGATCTCTCAATGAACACAGAACTTGCACATTTGGTCAGGTTAGCTGGCGGGCCAGTGAGCTTCAAGGTTCCATTTTTGCCTTGCAAGTGCTGGGATTATAGTTGAACATCACCACACCCAACTTTTATCCATGGCTTCTAGGGACCAAATTCAAGTCCTCATGCTTGCCTACCAAGTGCTTTATGGAATGAGCCATCTCCCCAGCTTCCTATTCTTTGAGACCTAGGCCTATAGCTGAGACTCATAACATGTCTGGCTAAGCAAATCCTCATGAAGCAGAGCAGGTTCCCAGGTGAACTCTGTAGCTCCTGAAGGCTTAGTAAGTCCTGAAATGTATTTGAGATATTTCCTCTAGTTGAGTTAAAAGTTAACCCTCAAATACAGCTGAGCTCCAGGTCCCAGGCCATCAGAACATACCAGGAAGGCAAACCCTGAACCCTCTTTTCTAAATCACTTTATTAAGTCAAAAATAAATGGAGGCCACCTTGGTAGCAGTTTTTCACCCAGTACGATGTAGTCATAATGAACAAAGTTGCCTCATTTCCACCAAGTCCCTAGGTGATACTCTCAGAACCTACAGGGAAAGTGCTGGCGTCTGGCAGGGGATGAACATTTACTTCCTGATCCTCCGGAAGACCTCTATGCACCTTCCTGAGCGTGACCAGGACACAGCTCCAGAGGACCAGTTGTTCTCTCTGTGAATAGGAAGCAGGAACAGCAGTGCCTTGTAGTACACTCCATCCCTGTGTGTGAGCTGGTATGAACTTCCAAGTGTGGGCAGTGGAGCAAGAGAAAACTAGTGAGTGGCACCCTCCCGGGACTCAGGAAGCTCTGGAAGAGCCCCAAAGGGAAGGAGAAAGCAGAGTGGAATTAAAAGTAATTAAAAGTCCATGTGGACACTGAAGAGAGAGTTTAAAGAATAAAAGTACCTGCTGAACAAGCATGAGAACCTGAGTTCAAATCTTCAGAGGCCACATCAAAGGCCGAGTATGGTTGTGCCTGCTTCTGTAGCCTCTATCATTATAGCGATGTGGAAACAACAGCAATACTGGGCTTGCTGGCTGCTAGCCAAACTCCAGGTTAAGCAAGGAGCTCTGTCTCTCCAGCAAGTGTGGTGGAAAGTGATCAAGCAGGACACTGAATATCCTCCCTGAGTTCTAAGTATGCACTAGAGTGGATACTTGTGCATACATGTGCATGCACACCACCCTCCTCTCCCCAACTCTTCCTCTCTCTTAATCACCATGTGTCTGTGACCAGACACCATATCAGGCAGTGGTAGTTGTGATGGGTAAGTTACTGCCCCTCTGTGGAGTTTTGCTTTCCCCTCTACACTCAGGCATGTCCAGCTGGTGGTCCACAGGTCATATGTGACTGAGGACAGCTGGAAAGGCAGGCCCAATACAGAATCATAGACTTACTAAAAGCATGATGAATTTGAGGATTTTGTTTTTCTTCTTGGAACTGGACTGTACAGTTTTTGAACATCTGTATGTGGTAACATCCTGTCACAGAGGTGAAGGGTTGGGCACACCTTCCAGAGGAGAGTGAATCCAGCTATATTAGTGTTGCTCACTTCCGGAGCACCATCTGCTATCCAGAGACTGGAGACAATTTGAGGACATATAGAACTGCCTGTCAGTCAAGGAGACAGAAAATTAACACGTATTTTCCTGATACTTAAATCCAGTTACGAGAAGTATCCTTTGGAGAATAAATGAGATGCATGTGCCAGCTAACATTTCAGGATTGTATGCTAGATACTTAATGACGATGAAAACAACCAACCCCGGTGGCAATTAGGGATCCAGGCACCGTTAAAAGCGTGCTTTTCAAAATGACTCATTTAATTAAAATACCTGTATAGAGTCGATTATTACCCCAGTTTCTAGACAGGAACGCGAAAGTTTGGGAGAGGTTCACTTAGCACAGCTCACACAGCCGCTAAGCAGGAGAGACAGAGGAATTCCCTCCAGTCTAGGCACAGCCTATGCTCTCTGCACCTGTCATGAGCTCAGTCCTTGTGGCCACCAGGTAAGCTCAGTAGTCCCCTCGTCTGCTGTGGACTTGGTTTTCACAGCTTTATTTAGACTGAAGGCATTAAATGAAAAATCATAGCTAAGCAATTCGCCCACGTTAAATAGTTCTTATTATAATGGATTGTTGTAGTTGTTTTCTCATTGTAATGGGTGCTCGTCTTTTTCAGACTTAGAGATTAAACGTTATCAAGGTCTCCAAGTAGACCAAGCAGCACAATGCAAGTAAAGTACAATAGCATCCATGGTTTCAGGCATTCACTGAGGGTCTTGGGACAATCCCCTTACATAATGGGAGTTATTGTATTATTTCTACCCTTGCTTTAAGATATGGGCAAGAAGAAAGTATGCAAGGGACTTGTTTGAAATCTCACAGCAAGACTCTGGTCAGTGTAAAATGACTTACACTGGTGCTTTCCATGATACAGGTGCCATCCAGGATACTGACCCCTTCACAGCTGACCCAAATCTCTCTTGACCCTCTCTTGCTCAGGTGTTTCTCAAGAGTGACCGTGTGGCCCGCATGGTGCAGAGTGGTGGCTGCTCAGCCAATGATTCTCGGGAGGTCTTCAAGAAACACATTGAGAAGAGGGTGCGCAGCCTGCCTGAGATTGACGGGCTCAGCAAGGAGACTGTGCTAAGCTCCTGGATGGCCAAGTTTGATGCCATCTACCGTGGTGAGGAGGATCCCAGGAAGCAACAAGCCCGGATGACAGCCAGCGCAGCTTCTGAGTTGATTCTGAGCAAGGAACAGCTATACGAGATGTTCCAGAACATTCTTGGTATCAAGAAATTTGAGCATCAACTCCTGTATAATGCCTGTCAGGTAAGTGCCTCTTCCTTAGGCCTAGAATTATGGGCCAACAGAGCCCATTATAATTTTTTGGGGCCAGTTCTTGATGGGAAAGCACTCAAAGCCATATTTTGTAAGTGCGCTGATGACTTTATTGAAGTCTATATAAAATCAATTTATGACTAACTTTATTGAAGACTAGATTATAATTGTGGTTTTATCAGATATTAAAAGATTCTGAACTGAGAGCCCTTCTAGTCTCATGGATCCTATGACTGGCCTCATTATGGCTGAAAGGTAAGTAGGTCCTATAATAATGGTGTAGCTTTGGTGTACAAGAGAGCTAACAATCAACACTATGACTTTATTATTTTATTACATTATGACTTTATTACATTGAGGATTCTGCCTTAATGTGGGTATTATATGCAGGGTAGTATATGCAGGATTCCTGTTTCTCAAGCTAAAAAGAGAACTAGACACAAAGCCTGGATGTCCAGAGTGATTGACACAGAAATCTTGCTCGAGTTTGCATTGAATAATAGCCCACTTCAGTCACATCCTGAATCTCTGAGTGCATCAGAGTGAGAGATGGACTTTGGGTTCTTCTCGGTACTACCCCTACACATAGACCTGTATTTCCCCTGGACGGAGGCTCGGAGAGCAAGCTATGGGAGATTATGATTTCCTACATATCCATCTGGTGCTATCTATTCCCTCAGCAAATACTCATAGAGTTTACTTCACATAGCTTTGAGCTATTTTCTGTGTGACCCTTGAAAGCATGTTAAAATGCTTATTCCAGATGAGATCGGGTACATTCAGGGTGGTATGGCTATAGACAAACATTGTTGTCATAGCCAGAACCTGAAATCAACTGAAATGCCCCTTGACCAAAGAATGGATAAGGAAAATGTGGTGCATTTACACAATGGAGTACTACATGGCAAAAAAATAAAAATAACAACATCTTGAAATTTGCAGGCAAATTGATGGAGCTAGAAAACATCATAATAAGTGAGGTAACTCAGACCCAGAAAAACAATTATTATATGTACTCACTCAGAAGTGGTTTTTAAACAAAGCAAAGAAAACCAGCCTACAAATCACAATCCCAGAGAACCTAGACAACAATGAAGACCCTAAGAGAGACTTACATGGATCTAATCTACATGGAAAGTAGAAAAAGACATGATCTTCTGAGTAAATTGGGAGCATGGGGACTATGAGAGAGGGTTAGAGAAGAGGGGAGGGGAGAGGCGGTGGGGAGCAGAGAAAAATATAGAGCTTAATAAAATCAATTTAAAAAAGAAAAAAAAGAAAAGCACACTCCAGCTACATTCCGAGAGAGTTTCAACCTGGGGCCAGCCCAGGAACTTGAATCTCAAACAAGGGCATCCCTTGCTGTTAACTATGTTGTCCATTCCCCTGTAACAGCAGTCAGAACCACTGAACCTTGCTCTAGTTTCCCTGGGTCAACTCTAGGCCCTGCGGCAGGCTAAAGAGAACCGCTGTAACCAGTTAGGTGAGATCTAGGCTAAAGAGAACCGCTGTAACCAGTTAGGTGAGATCTACCAGTGCAAATCTGCCTCACAGAGACAGAAGAAACTCTCTTCTGACTTCTCACTAGCTTTGAGGCCTTGGGGTTTTGCAACCCTCATTGTGTTGATTTGAAATCATACAGAGTTAAATGATGGTATATACCTCATGCGGTAAGAGTTAAAGAACACACCCCATTTTAAGGTGTTCATTAACTCTTGCTAGGTCAAAACTGGTACTCTAAAATCAACCATGCACTTATCCCTGTGTTTTTTATGGGCAGGGAGGTGAGAGCAGTACAGAGTTGATGGTGCTAATCTTTAGGAGGAAGCACTGGACTTGGTTTTTATTTTTCCCGTTTGTGCTTTTCTACCCTTTCTTAACTTTCTGTCTTAAGCATATGTTTGTTTTATAGATAGAAACAAATAACAAAAAAAATCTCAGCAAATAAGTAGTGAAAACAGTAGAAAGTGGAGAAAATGACCTTCTGAATCATTTTCTAGACTTTAATGGCTTTGAGCCTTCATGCCATTGCCATGTCCACAGTTAGCATGTCTAACGATCTGGTAGGTCTTACTATACCTGCTCAAATGCACTTTTTTTCTTGGCTCATCTTTACCTTCAGGAGTAAGGCATGCAAGACCCCATCTTTGATGCACTCGTTTTGCTTTGTAAAAAGTACACTCATTAAAGTAAAACACCACTACTAAAATAGAAACCCATCCCCACTAAGCCCTCTTAGATCTTGTGTTGAAGATGTGCAAGATCAGCCGGAACAGCCAGTGCTCTGACATATTGAGAGTGGGGGACAGTCTCTAATGCCATCCTCCCCAAATCATGCTATGCTGACCAGAGCAGCTTCCACCTAATGTATGCCTGAGCTGCCAAGAAAGATAGATATCATTTACTGTCTCCCCCCACTGCCTGGGAGAGTGCATAAGCAGGCCAGAGAGGACACTGGACTTCCCTGTTATCAAGAGTCACAGCTGAAAGATTCATAACTTTACAAAACACTGCCAATGCACAAGAGCCAGGATATGGAATTGAGTTGATTTCATCCACAGCCAGTGACGTTTTTTCTTTTTTAGTTTTACATTTTCTATGCCTTTGTGTCCTTAAAAGACAAATAAGTCCTAGGTGCTTCCAGAATGTACACAGCACTTTCCTCTTATGCTCGGTGCTTTCGAGGGAAAGCTGTCGTCTGTTTTCAGGAGCTGTTTTTTGCAAGTTTCACTGATGTCCCTCTCTGAGAAGCTGCCAGTGACTGCCAATCTCTTCCCAAAAAAGAGGTGGAATCTATGAAAGAGTAATTATATCAATTCTGATTCAGTTGTCTGTTGTAACACGAACTGTCTATCAAAACACAGAAGTGAGCCACCGTTCCAATAATTTCTCTATTTGCATATGGAGTTGTTTAATGATCCATTTTGTGTGAGAATGTGTGGATTGACCTCGGGAAAAAATATTGTTCAGATCCCATCTAATATCCACTGTGAGATCATTGGCAACCCATTATGATGTCAGTATTGCTTTCATTTTTCCTAGTGCTGGGGAAGCACCTGCCTGATTGCTTGCACTGAATTCCTACACTCACTCACAAACCCAAGGTGATCTCTCTGAGATCCATTGCGTCATCTAAGCAATAAAACAAAGACTGTCCTGCTTCCCCTTCATGAAATCTAAGCCTGTTACTGTTCCTAACGACCAAGTAATGAAAGTATTTTGAAGATACAATCACTCTCCCCTTTTCTCTCATCTGTCAATCGTATGCCCAGTTGATCTATCATTTGCTATACTTGTGTTTAACGTTGCAAGTTATTCTTAATTACATCATTCCAAAATGTGTGAACATTGCTCTTGAAAAACACATTGCAGAGTATGAGGAGATGGCTCCATTTGTACAGTGCTCCCTTCCGAAGCATGCAAACTAACCCCAGCATCAGGGCAAAGGAAAGCATTATGGCACGCAATTATAACAGAAGACAGGAGACAGATGGATCCCTGGGGAATCACTGACAAACCAATCTAGCCTAAGTTTTGATTCCCAAATCCTAATGAAAGACCTTGTCTCAACCAGCAGGGTGGGTAGCAACTGAGGAACAGCATCAAAGTTTGCCTTTGACCTCCATCTGCATACGGACACACCCACACAGACATGCAGCCATAAACACTCAGGCATGCTCTCTTTCTCTCTCTCTCTCTCTCTCTCTCTCTCTCTCTCTCTCTCTCTCTCACACACACACACACACACACACACACACATACACTTATTTTCTTAAACAAATACATACATAACTTATTTTCTCTCTCTCTCACACACACACACACTTTCACATGCACACACAGGTACACACACATTCATCTACACAACAAGAAGAAAAACACCATAGAATTATGTACTTATGTGCTATAAGAAACAATGGTGCATTCTTACAAGTGTGCTGCTGTTGAAGGGATATGGATGAGTAGGAACGTTGTTTCTTCTGACTTCAACTCTGACTTTTGGAAAGTGCCATACTGATCACATGCTAACAGCAGAACCATCAGCAGTATGTGTCTGGCCCTCTTCAGAGCCATCATCTGTGTCCAGTGGGCCGTGTGAATATGTGAATGCTCCCGCTGTCAGGAGATGGCATTGGTCACTTATAAATTCCTTGCGTGTTGTCAGATCTATCTGGAGGACACATGGAATGTGATCTCTTAATCTATAAATACCTTCACATTTCCAATACCGAGTTCTTCATCACTATAGAATTCTAATTCTCTTAACATTTTGCTTCATTTCCTTCAAACCATCCGGCCTCTGATGGTGCGTTTTATCTTATTACTGTCTGCCTTGGACTTGATTAACTCTTGACAGCTTTTCACATAGTTTATGAGACTCTGAAGAGAAACCTGAAATTATCAGGCTTTCAGCTGTGACCCAGATTGCTGGGTTGTATCATACCTCATTACAGAGTCCTTAATCTCCACACAACAGCATAGCTTTTTCCTGGGTCGCAAGTTCCCTAAAGATTTGTTGACTGAAAATTTGCTTCTTGGTGCTGGCTCTATTTCAAAACTGCCACTTTTATTCCTGTAAGAACAATAAAGTTCTTTGTATAGAATGGTCTTACAATAAATTTTTGTTAAAATTCTTTAAAATCTTGGAATACATTATTGTAATGGTAGTCTAGAAATTCTATTTAAAAACATGCTTGTATTACTTATTCATAGTCTCAACAGACTTTTAAAGCATTGAATTGTGACCCCAACATCATTTTTGATGGTCTAGAAACAATGTCTAGACTCCTACATTGCCACAGAATGTCCCTTGGCATGAGTCCAATGGTCTTATTTGCCCATCCCACCCATCCTGCTGATTTTACGAGTACCACTATGCTTGGATATTATATATGTTTGTTACATTATTGTAACAATGTAATAGACCATCAATTTAGTAGCTTCAATGCATACTTTCTGTTATTCCTATTATTAAAACTCAGACTCTTTTCTAGGCCAGAAAACCAGATGTCTCTCTTCAGATTTTCCGTTTAGGGTCTCACAAGACTGGACTTAAGGTATCACCCAGAGCCTCTTTCATCTGGAGGCTCAGCAGGGAGGGATCCTCCCCTGAGCTCCTTCACATTGGTGACACAAGTCATGTCCTTGAGACTGTATTCAGAGTTATCACCAGGGAGACTCTGGCTGTTCCTGATCCCTGGGTTTCAGACTTGCTTTTAAAGGGGATTAAGCCAGTCACCCAGGATAAATCTCTAAATTCAAGTGATTAAGACTTTGACATCTGCGAAAAACTCTTCATTCTTTCTATCGAACATTGATGAGAAGCAAGTTATCAGCTCTGTCTGGGATGGGAGGAGGGACTATCACGGGGCATTTCTTATTCTGGGTCATCCTAAGGTCACGCTGGTTGTTCCTGGGACTAGTTCTGTGCGCAGTGTAAAAGAGGCTCTCCCTCACCTCCCTGCTAAATGGACTTCTTTAAGGGTCCTTTTATTTCCCTTCTGATCAGGATAGTGCTCCCTATGGTTCCATCACCTCCCTGCCCTGCACTCTCTTTTGTTTCTGAGTATCTGTTCCTCCCCCTCCACCGAAGACATTATCATGCAACCCGAAGGACATAGCTATGCAAAACAGGTATACAAATCAAACACGCACTGAAAGATAAATCATGAAAAAATTATTTTAGAACAACTCTTTGTTAAGCTTATAATTTTGCCATTTGCTACAGATGAATGAAAATGTGTGTGCTAGGGAGATAGATGTGCTTATTTTTACACACAAAACATTAAATCTTGGCTTAATGCTTGGTGCCACTAGACAAAGCACCATCAACGGTTATCACAACTGATCAATATTTTGATTTATAATTGTCAGTGCTGAGAACACCGCTTTGCATAAATATATAAGACAATGCAAAATGGCTAAAATATGTTTGGGCCATTTCAGAAAGCTGGCAATTCTGTCCTAACCCAAAGCCAAATTAACTAAATAGATTCTGTGAAACTCAACTCAATGTTTCAGACTGCTTTTTAAAATCAAGCGTGCTAACATAACATAAACCAAAGATGGATACATGCTGAAGAATGACATTCATAAAAGGCATAGAGGTTTTGGGCTTCTATAATTAAACCATGACGGTTCCACAGAAATCAGGAAACTCTGTAGGTAAAAGCACTGTAATTTCCAACATACAACAGTCCTGCAACTGAGCCAAAACATTTCAGGCAGTAGTCGTTAGCACTGCACGGCATGATGGTATGTTTGGGACAAAGTTGACATATGTGTTGAGAATGAAGGCTACAAGAAAGACGCCCGATTCTATAGGCAGGTGTTACAACAAGCTCGTTGGATTTGTTATGCATTCATTTTTCACTATTTTTTCATTTTTATGCATTCAGAAAGCTTTTACCAGCTACAAGACCTTGAGTGGACAAGGTCATGACATAATGTTTAAGAATCCATGCTCTAGACAATTTGAGATCAAGAGCCATAGCTTCTGATTAACCACCTTACACCAACCTCTGACATTGAATATGTAGCCAAAGCCTGACTCAAGTAAACACACAACCCAGTGTCAATAGAAGTCTAAATGGAGAAGCTCCATGGGCTTAAACACTCCTGTTGCACAAGGGTGTGTGTATGCTCCTTTCTTTCTGGTTAGGCAAAGTGGAATAGTGGTCTGTGGTGATCACTCTCAATTGCCAACTTCATGAAATCGAGAATTCCCGGGAGAGAAGCCTCTGGGATGCTTCTGAGGAGCTGCCTTAGCTAAGCTAACTGAGATTTAAAAAAAAAAAATGTCTGCTCCCTGCAGGTTGCACTCTTCCCTGTGTTGGGATACTAGATTTTATGAAAAGGAGAAAGCAAGCAAAATACAAACATCATCTCTCTCTTTCTGGCTGAGGGTGACATGTGACTAGTGACTTCAGGCTCCTGATGCCCTGCTTCGCCACCATGGCAGACCAGACCACAAGCCCTCAGTCAGCATACAGCCTTTCTTTAAACTGCTTTGGCCACAGCAAGAGAAAACAAAAACAAGGCCTGCATCCCCTTTTGTCCTGATAACTGTGAATGCCATGGCAATGAGCAACTAACAGAAGAGAGTTTGTTTTGGCTTACAGCTCCAGAGGGCAAGAGTCTGTCATGGCAGGAAAGCCTGGCAGCAGAAGCAGGAAACTGAGAGATCACATCTCAACCACAAATAGGAAGCAGAGTGGAAGTGGGGTGAAGCCTGCCCTCAGTATCTCCCTTCCTCCAACATCTCCCCATAAGAATCTCCCCTAGTCTTACAAACTGGGGGCCGAGTATCTAGACAGATGAAACTATAGGGGACAAGTTCGCATTCAAGCCACTACAAGACCAGTTGGTCTATGACTTCAGCCCGTCTGCCAGTAGGGTTGTATAGCATGATATAGCAAGTATAGGGCCACAGTGTTCTAGCTCTGAGCTTTCCCTCAGGTCACATTTAGCCTGCCTCTCTCATCACATGGCTGATCAAAGAGAAGCAGAAATTAAATCTCGTCTTTCTGAAGTCATGCATCACCTCTAACAGTTGTGAGCTGTTTGGTAGGCTTTCTGCTATTAAACGGCTTTGTTTATCACATGTACTTCCATCTTGGCAAACAGAACTTAAAGAGATCAAAGTGCATGCAGCATATGGGAAAAGTCTACTCAGTTTGTGGGGACAAAGTTAAAGGCACTGCAGATGGGGGAACCGAAAGCAATACAGTTTTCAAGAACATATCATGGTTTCCCCTATTTCTTCCTCATTTGTTCCTGAGTACATAGTCAAATATTATCATGGTACCCGATGTTACCAGGAAACTAATAGCCATAGAAAGTTGAAATTGGAGGACAGAAGGTATCCTTCATGTAAGAAGCAAAGAACTGGGTGTTTCTCTGCAGACTTCCAAACTGCCTAGAAATTTCATCACCCCCTTCTGTCTGTCTCCACAAAGGAATCATAGTGTGCTTGCTTCCTCCGTCCTTTCTCGGGCACTGAAGTAAAGTACAGAGCCATAACCAAAGGTGTTAAAGAAATACAGTGGCAGAAAAACATTAAGATGTGATGTGGGAGTGTCATATATCAATCTGTTGATTTCATTGGTTAAGTAATAAAGGAACTGCTTGGCCCTCATAGGTTAAAACATAGGTGGGAGGAGTAAACAGAATAGCATACTGGGAGGAAGAGGAAGTGAGCTCAGACTCAACAGCTCTGCTCTTGGGAGCAGAGAAGCCATGCTCCAGTCTCCCGGACAGACGTGAGCGATGAAGCTCCAATCCAAGATGGACGTAGGCTAGAATCTTCCCGGTAAGCGCACCTTGGGGTGCTTACACAGATGATTAGAAATGGGCTAGTCCAGGTGTGAGAGTTAGCCGAGAAGAGGCTAGATAGAAATGGGCCAAGCAGCATTTAAAAGAATATAGTTTGTGTGTTGTTATTTCGTGCATAAGCTAGCCGAGCAGGCAGCTGGGGTGTTGGGGACGCAGCCCCGGCCGCTCCTATTTCAACAAAGATGTTTTTCTGCTTTTTATACCTCTTGTCAAATGATGAAGCCTCTTACATACCCCCCCCCCCTCAAATCCTGCAAATCGCACCTTGCTATCTGCCTTTTGAGATGTATCACCAGGCCAAAGTCCTTACAACCTTTTGCCTCCTTGGTGACTAAGACCTGGAATTTTCAGAAGCCCGGTCAATGGAGTCTAACATACCAATTACATTCTGTGGTCTCGACTTTTTCTTTAAATCCCCTTCTGAAACTCTCAATAAAAAAATATCTGTTTCTTCTCCTTTCTAGATGGTGATGAGTTCTATGCTAGTCATGTATGCTCAACTCAGTCAGTGGAGGTCTTGGGATCTGCCTGCTTTCCTTCCTCCTGTTTGAACAGTAATAACTGTCACATATTTCCTATGTGTGAGATGCTAAGTCCAGCTACTAATATATTTATTTATATTTATATAAATTCCTTATAGTTTTTCTTTAAGGTAGACATTTTCAATTATTTATTAATTTGTGTGTGTGTGTGTGTGTGTGTTTGTCTGCTTGTCAGTACATGAGGGCATTGAATCTCTTGGAACTGGGGTTCTGAGCTGATGTGGGGACTGGGAAAAAACCAGGTCTTTTGCAAGAGCAGAAACTGATCCTCTTTCCAGCCCTGTAAGGAAGATATTTTAATAAAGAAGCCAAAACTAGTGTCAGAGAGAAATAGAAAAAAAGAGGGAAGAGGGAAGGAGGGAGGAAGTGGAACAGAGAGAATGGCACAGGGGGTTGAGAATAAGCCCTTTCCCAAAGTCAACAGCTATGTAGCAGAGCTAGGATTGCAAAGCAAGATTGAACTCTCTTAGCCGATTTGGTTGAAAATATTGAGGTATACTTTCTAAACATACAGACATCATATATCTTTCCCATAGAGGCAGAAGACTGGGAGCATTAGAAAGTTATTTGATCTGTCTTTGCCCTAGGAAGATAAGTATTCATGAGTTTTACTTAGTTTTTTATGAGTCTCTTTTATATAGCTTGCTTATTTTTTTTCTAAAAAAAATGTAGAGTAAAAATCAGCTGAGAATTCAGTTCTGTGGCTTGGTTCATGGTAACTGCAGTGGGTATCTGTTTAATGGTGAGTGTTAGATCTGGTTTGTATCTCTCATCTAGGCTAGGTGGTTAAGGGCAATGGCAATGGGCGGTGGGAGACAGCATAGTGTAGCTTCAGCTGCTGAATGGCTTGCACACCTCAGGGAATGATGTGTTTGGTTGGCCAGTCACAGCCCCCGCAGAAGAGGAACTGGCTGGGAACTGAATGATAAGGAGACGGCTTGAGTTGAATGAACAGAGATTATCTGAGATGTCAGTTATCTTCTCTGCCCAATGGCAGAAAAGAAACATAAAAAAAATGTACTACAAATATAGTGTGTTTGGTTGAATAATTGGCCTCTGTTCTTTACTTCTCCTGAATTAAGTTTGAACACACAGTCATGGCTTGTGAGCTACTTCTCTACCTCCTGTATTTGACCCTTGCTCTCAGACTCGCTTTGCTAATGAGCTATCAATGGACCTAAAATAGAGAGGGCTTGCCATATCTGGCTGCCAATTCGTACACTTGGTTGTCTTCCTAAAAAAGTCAAAGCATAAGTAACTAGTGCTCCAAACCAGGGCCTCAGTGCAAGACACATGAATTTAAGATGACTTATCCTATAATCTATAACCAAGCCAACCCAACCCATAGCCATTCCCATTCTAGACTAGCAAATCCCCAGCCAATTCATAAACTCATGGACATGATCATAAATACAAGTTGATATGTCACTGAGTTCCAGATAGTTTACTATCCGACATGAGTGTGGCAATAATAAACATAAAATGCATTTAAAATAAGTTTACACAGTAAGGAACAGAAGGCTGAGTGTGGAGACGATGTGGATATAGCTATAATGGGTCCTAGCTAATTGCCAGCCTCTCTCCACAGCGGCAACTTCCTTTATCCAGACTGTTCCCTTTCTTTCTCTAATTCTCTGTATTCAACCTTATTTATTTGTGTTTGCTTCCTTGTGTTAGGACTGATGTGTTAACTCAGTGGTGTTAGCATGAAGATAGGTACAAAGTATAATGGTTTGAGAACTGGTGTGGGGGGGGGGTGTTCCTCATCATCCAAGAGTAAGCCTATATGCTAAGTAGATTAGGGAACCTGACACACAAAGTCCCTACCTAGCAGAGGCAAATGGCAAAGCCCATCAGAAGCTACAAAACCCTTTCCTTTAGAGCTATCTTTTCATTTTGCTCTTGTGTGCGTGTCAGCTGGTTCTTTATAATAAACTAACCCCAGCAACTCAGTATCTCAAATCTGTTTGTTGCTGCTCACAAGTCTTCAGGAGACCTGGCTGGTTCTTCTGGTCACTGCTATACTCATGGATCTCTTTTTCGCTGTGGGTTTGATGGGGATCCAATATCCATCCATGGTATGATCTAGCGTGACTTCTGCTGGGGTGAGGTCATGTCGATTGCGTTGGGTGGGCTACTCAGTCTAGGGGTTTGTAACCCACCCTGCAATCAGTTATTCCAGGGTCACGGAGGGGTGCTATCTGGAAGGGAATGGGCTAAGAGAGAAGGAGAAGGCTAGGCAAAGATTTGTCGAAGCCTCCGTTTATTAGGGTCAGGGTTGCTGCTTATATAGCCCCTGGATGAGGGGCTTGGGGGTAGGGGCGCAGGATCTTGCCGCGTGGTCCAGGTCACGTAGGCCAGAGGTTACGTTCGGTCAGGTCACGTAGGCCAGGAGGTCATTCACAAGTTGACACACCTAGTACCCTGGATAGCTGGAATATGAGGCAGGTTCCGCTAACAGATAACAGTTAATTGGGTGTGGGGTAGGTTCTGTCAATAGAACAATTCTCAACATAATTATGGGTGTGGGGTTCTCTGCAGACTCCCCAGGGTGATGGTTCCTGTAATGATTGTTAGGAGGGAAATGGCTCCTGACAAGGTCACAGACTGGATTTCTCTACTTCGCCAGTGGACAGGTTTCTCAGTGACAAAGTAGAAGAGTCCAGAGCCTCTGGAGGTCTTGTTCAGATCTGTCTCAGTGCTGCTCCTACCCACAACCTATAGGAAATTGCAGAAAGAGCCAAGACCCCAAGGTTGGAGGAAGCAGACATCAGGTCATGACTGGAGGAGTTGTAAATCCACATTACATATGGCCAGCCACAGAAGGAAGAATGGTTGCCACGTTTGGAATCTACCATAATCCCGCAGGCATGAGTGTTGTAAACATGTCTTAGTGTTAACTGGTTAAAATCAATGCAGTTGTCACCAAGGCAATGGTTTCAGGACACTATGCAGATACAAACATGCAGATGCTCAAGCCTCTCATATAAAATGGCATAGTGTTTGCATGTAACTTCTGCAATCCTCCGTGATACTTTAAATCACCTCTAGATGGTTATGATTACTCAGGGTGTGTAAATGCTATGCATGCTGCTGTTAGACTATATTGTTAGGAGTTAATGCAGACAGAGTATTTTGTTTTAATATTCTCATTCTGTGGTTGATTGAATCCATAGATGCAGAACCTATGGTTATAGAGGGCCAACGTTATATGCTCAACCTACTGCACTGATTTCTACTAGTAAACTTTTTTTGATAAAAAGAAAATTGAGATTCTTCTATGTGGAAATCCTTTGAATTTTTTGGGGGGTGGGAGAATTTTATGTGTGGGGATGTTTTGCCTACATGTATGTCTATGTACTTTGCCTGGTACCCATGGATGGCAGAAGAGGGTAGAAAATCCCCTAGACCTGCAGTTATAGATTGTTGTTAGCAGTCATGCGGTTACAGAGAATAGAACCTGGATCCTCTGGAAGAATAGCCAGTGCTCTTAACTACTGAGCCATCTCTCCAGCCCCTATGACAAAGTATTATCATCCTTAGAGAACTTCTAAGCAATATAGAAAGACAAGGCCCATCATTGTCAGAATGGAGAGATTGCTTAATATCACTCCAAATGCATTTCAGAGAACATGCTCGCTCTGATTCTTTTTGTCACTAAGGCATTTGGCGCTTCATGCTGTTGCCCTGAGATGAGGAAGCCTGGCTTTCCCATCTTAAAATATAGGCTTGGTTACAAAACGCCAGGATATCCTTGTGGTAAGCCGGCATGAGAGGGACATTAAGTGTGCAAACTGCACATTTCCATGGCAATAAATAGCATCCATCCATGCACATGCTTACTAAGAGTCCAGCCTTTCATTTCACGGTGTTCAAGGGAATAACAAGGCCTCTGCTATCACAAAGGGACTGTTTAATGCACAAGACAAGAAAAATAAAGTCAACAAATACCATTTCCTGTGGATAGAGATAAGGGCTGTGAAGAAAGACATGCCAACCAAGAGAGCAAAGAGAAATGGTACCACTAGAGAGTGTGTGGGCAAAGTGGCTCTGGGATTTGACTCCCCTGCTGAGGTCGGAAGGTCTGCCAGAAGACCAGCAGCTTTCGATAGAAGAAAATCTGTGAGGGGCGGGAATGAAACTCAATGACAGAGTTCATGTCTGCCGTGGGCATGACCCTAAGCACCACATACACAGGAAAAAGATAGCAAAGGAAAAGAATAAGAGAAGGGGTGGGAAAGGGGAAGGAAGGAAAGCATCGAGCTTGGTTATAGAGGAGTGAGCCTGTGAGCAGGTCACCAGGCTGCAGCTGAGAAGAAGCGCTTCTACTTCCCAGAGGGATGTGTAGATCACCAGGGTGGAGTTCCACGGCAGGGGTTAGTCTGAAGATAATAAGAAGCTGCTACTGGCATGTGAGTGAGAGTCTGACAGATCTCATCTATTCAGCAAAGAGATAAAAGAAATCACTGGCTACGAAAGCTTCTGTGACTTTCTTATTCTGTTTTTGAAAGTCTGCAGTCAGGAGAGGGGCTGTTAGCCCTGCTCCTTGGATTTCTGCAAATTACCCACATATGCATTATAGAATAGAATCTACTCTAGAAAGAACCCTTTCCTATTGAGTCCTTAGCTTGCCTGCTCTTTCCAACTCCGTAGCTTCTTTTAAAGTCAGAGGAAAAGGTAGCAATTAAATCTTTCTGTGTAATGATGCTTAACACCTTCCATAGGATTGGATTTAGCACTGGGGTTTTTCTAAGGAATGCAATGGAAAAACTGTGGAGCTAAAGAGTTAGGGAAGTTGAAACGGAAACAATACAGACATCCTTGGCGTTGTCTCCATGCAGCTGCCTGCAAACTATCCAGTGAATCTGCATAAGCAAACAGAATTCCCAGATCCTACCTGCCAAAGAAGTAATCTGTTAAATCCTATGCCATGCTATTTATTCAGAAACCCATTGGTATCGACTGTGTTTGTTTTTAATTTGTTGAAAAGTAAGGTTTTGTTGAAACGTTTTTCTCTCTGTACTGATATTCTGCTTTTGTGCCTTTGTAGAGTTGTCACGTTCTTATTTGATCTTTATAGCTCCCTAACGATGCGGGAAGAGGAGCATCATCTGTCCCCTTAAAGGTGATGGAAGCGACAGGCAGATGGGTGAAGGATGGATCAAGGGTGTGACAAATGGCAGATTTAGAACTTAGACTTAGCCAGGCTATATGATCCTTTACTATTCATATTATTTCCAATGGCATACCTGTGAGAGCTGTCCCCCTTCTCCATAAACGGGGACATTAATGTCACATCAGTTAGATCATATAGGTCAAGCTGCCTGTGTGACTTTCTGTAACTTAAAGAACCAAAAAAAAGTTGTTGTTTTTTTCCTCTGATGACAGCATCTTAACTAGTGACCCTACAGTTTCATGGAGGCACCATCTCCTAAGGTATTGTCCCTGTGTGCACAACTGAGTCATTCTGCCAGCAGTACACTGACTGCCACCTTAGGAAGTGACAGGCAAGCTGCTGCCTGGGTGCTGACTGGTTTTTGTCAACTTGACACAAACCTTGACATATCTGGGAAGAGAGAATCATAATTGAGAAAACGCCTCCCTGAGATTAGTCTGCAGGAAAGTCTCTGGGGACTTTTTTTTTTGATCAGTGATTGATATGAAAAGGCCCCACTTGCTTTGGGAGGTGCCATCCCTGTACAAGTGCCCTGAGGTGTCTAAAATATAGGATGGGCATGTCATTAGAAACAAACTAGTAAGCAGCATTACCCAATGGCTTCTGCTTCAGTTCCTGCCTCCAAGTTCCTGCCTCAAGTCACTGGCCTGATTTCCCTCTGTGATGGAGTGTGACCTAAGTGTTGTAAGCTAAAACCCTTTCCTCCCTAGGTTGCTTTTGGTCACGGTGTTTTATCACAGCAATAAAATCCTTAACTAAGACACCCTTTAAGGATGTCACCCAGCTGTTTTTCTTGCTTGGCCTGGGTGCCAATGGCAGGACCTTAGTTCTCTGCCCACGTCTATTACAAAGAATCCCAGCATGAGTAGGCTCAAGATGGAGAGCCATATGCCAGGTAAAGCTCCCAGGGACAATGAAGGATTAAAGTACTGGGAAAAAAAAAGGATGAAAATGGTCAACTGGGCGTGCCCACAGCCTCAAATATTCTGCTGTCTTTCATTATGAGTAGCAGTCAATGTAAACAAAATGGCGCTCAGGCCAGCATCACCAATGATGTCACAGACTTTGACCACCTAGTGGTAAATCCTCACTATGTGGTTGAAGCCCAGCCCCTCACAATCCGTCAAACACAAACGCTCCTGCTTTTGCTCTGTCTCTCCTGTGTGTCCCTTGGCATACTGCATTCATTAGCAGTCTGTGTACTCCTGAGAGTTCTTCATTTTTTTCTCTTTTTAAAATTTATTTAGTTGTTTTTGTTGAGTATACTTTTGTCCTCATTCCCCTCCCTTCCTTCTTTCTCCCCTTCTACCATCTCTCATGACCCCCCCCCACCATGTTCCCAATTTACTCAGGAGATCTTGTCTATTTTTCCTTCCTATGTAGATCCTTGTACCACCCTAAAGGATCCTCTTATGGTCCTCTTTGTTCTCAGGTTGCTGCGATTCCTTTAAATCTTCCTGAATATAATACAGAACAGAGTTGCTTGGCTTTGGGTCCCTACACTGAAACGATTCATTCATATGGCTGCACTCAGCTAAATATGCTCGCTTTCCTAGACATCTCATTGTTTGTTCACTGTCATTTATTGAATTAGTGAAGACATTCCAGTTATCTTTGGAACTGCACAAAAATGCTATCATGAATATTTCTCTACATGTCTCCTCAGGGAACATGCCTGGACATGCCATTACTAGTTATTGGATATCACTCCATAGTACATTCAATTAATTGTATATTCTCTTGACAATCACATTAACTATTATACTCTTATACATAGCCTAACTTCAAAAGGAGCTTCTTATTAGAGTGAAGTAACGGGGTTGTTTTTCATAGCTGTGGAGAATGCACAGCAGTTTTATACTTTAATGCCCAAAAACGAGCATATTTGCCCACTAAAAGATTTGTGCATAGACATTTGTAATCATTTTATTCCTAATAGCTAAAAATTGGAATGCATAAATATTCAGATACCATAAAAATGTATCAACTATAATATTGCAGACACTAAAGCACATTAAAACAAAACCAAAAAAAAAACAATTGTTAAGTTCAACAAAAGGGATAAATCCCATTGACTTTACATTGAGAGAAAACATCTAAACCAAAAAGGATGCTCTATGATTTCACTGATATCTGTACTGCATGTACAAATAAAATGTCATGCAGAAGAAATGTGTGTGCCTTATTAAATGGAAAGAAGGGACAACAAAGAGAGAAAGTAGAGCAGGGCAGATGGCTCAGTGTTTAACAGCTCTTCTGGGCAAGCCTGATGACCTCATGACAACCTGAGCTGGCTCCTGGTGCCCCAGTGCTAGAAAAAGAGAACCAAGCCACAGGTTGTTCTCTGACCTCGTGTGCACTGTGTCATGTGCAGACATACATGTACAAGACACACAGAAGCACACACATGCATACTCATACATGCACAAATTTACACACATACACACACATGCACAAATTCACATGCACACACACTCACACACACAATAAAATTTTAAAGCAACATAATATTTTTAAAGAGAAAAGTACAATCTTTAATTTACGAGCTTTTTAATTTCAATTTTGAATATACTATATGACTCAAATGCAGGGAAAAAAGCATAAAAACTTAATAAAAAAAGTCTCAAACCAATAACACTTTTTAAATAAGACAATTTATCATTAAGTTTAATTGAGCTTTCTTCTAGACTTGCAGGATAAAACAAAATCCTTGGGTGTGTGTCTAGAGTAGATTTCCTTGGATTCTAGAGTGTGCCCTGCTGCACACCTGGCCTCATTGCCCTTGCTGGTTCCCATGGAACCAGATTTGTTGCTAATTTGATTCTATCTTTAAGAATGAGTTTCCTCATTTTCCATCGACCCTGGCATCTTTGTTGTGTGGAGATGCATGTACCTGGCATTGAGTGGGCCCCTGCTAAGATCAAAGGGATGTGAGTTCCGGTTTATGAAAGTTAATTAGAAGTGTGGCTTTCATCTCTCTCGCAGAAACATGATTAACATATTGTATAATAAAGAATGTAGTTTTAGCTGCTTTGTGTTAGATTATCTAGGGTTCCACTAGAAGCCAGGCAGTGATGGCATCGTCCACTCCACTCCCTGGTGTTTCCTTCTAGTAAATTCATCCATTCCCACAGTACATAGGAAAGTGCCTCCAATCACCCCATCATGGGGGGGTCCATGCTCAGAATCTTTTGCAAGTTATCTGGGCACAGCACTGAGCTCATGCCAATGTGAGTACTAAGAGAACCAGCACCTCTACCCCCAGTTCTCTTCCTGGATTGAGCATGGCAAGCACCTCATAATCCTGTAGCCAACTCACTTGAAGGCCAGTCAGATGCAAATGCAGCATGTTTATACATCAGATGCAGAGTCCTGCAGGGGGCGGAGGATACAGCAGTGGTCTGGGGATGCATTGAAGCAAGCAAAGTATTTGTCCTGTAGGAATGGGAACCTGAGTTTGCTCTCCAGAAGACATAAAAAAGCTGTAGGAGATGAACATGCTTGTAATCCTAACCAAATAGGTTAGAGTTTTCTGGGAGCTGAGCAGTGGTGGCGCACGCCTTTAATCCCAGCACTTGGGAGGCAGAGGCGGGTGGATCTTTGTGAGTTCGAGACCAGCCTGGTCTACAAGAGCTAGTTCCAGGACAGGCTGCAAAACTACAGAGAAACCCTGTCTCAAAAAAAAAAAGGAGTTTTCTGGGCATAACTATATATCCATCTGAATGCAAGCAGTTAGCTTTTTCTAAGCTGTCCATAAATGAGATGGCTCTGGTTACCATAGAGTTGAACAATGGCCTGAGTGACAATGGTCCCATTGCCACTGCAGTTTTCTACCTGTGTTTAAGGAGCTGCTGAAAATCTTCAACCGGGATTGCTTTATTGGCAGAGAGCAAAGGATGAAGGTCTAGTAAGGCAAACGCTCTGAGATGGCACAGAGAACTTTCAAAAGAATTCTAATGAATTTATTTTAGGAAAAAGTGAGATGAGTGTTAGATTTAAGAGAGCCTTCCCTAATTAAGCCGTAAGCAGATTGTTAAAGGTAACAAGCTCTCTCCCAGCAGAAGTCTGAAAAGAGGCCAGCCTTCGCTGAGCGGTTAAAGAAACAACGGCTATAAGGGCAAAGAGAGAGGGGCGCAAATAAGACTAAAGTGTCTTGACATGTATGGGTACCATAATTGACATGTATGCATGCCATAACAAAATCTGTATCTTTGTGTGCTAATCTCAAATGCCAAAGCATCGCTCGTGGGGTGGAAAGAGCATACACTTTGCAGGCACAGCCTTCTGGAACTGAATTTCCTTGTGATTTCTGGCCGGTGATTTGCTGGCCTGTGATTTGAGCAGGCACCTCACCTTGGCAGGTCTGGATTTTCCCCGCTGGACATAGAACCTAACACATGCTCTGTTTGCCATGCTAAACGTTGAGAGTAACGGAAGCACAGAACGGACCGTGATGTTCTAAGTTGATAGGAGCAGCTTAAGTACACACAGGAATAAAGCGGGTGGATCCTTTCTTCACACCATAACATATAAACAAACACCAAAACATATAAAAGAACAACCCACCACTCAGAACACACTCACGTAAGTGAGCTAAGTATAGGCAGACACCGTCATCAAAATTTCCACTCTTTTAGACTTATTACCATATATATGTTTTGTCTGCATGTATCTGTGTGTACCACAGGAGTGCCCTCAGACATCAGAAGAGAATATCAAATGTTTAAAAAAAGAGTCATGCTTGACTATGTACAGATACCCATTACCCTGATGCTGCCAGGGGTAGAAATAGGAGAATCCCTGGGGGCTGGCTGCCAGCCTAGCTGCAGGTTTAATAAGAGACAGTATCTCAAGGTAGTAAGGCAGAGTGTAATAGAGTAGGAGAGTTGCCGTTCTCCTCCGGCTTCCATCCACATGCCTGCATTGCATAGGCACACACACATATGTACGTACGTACGCACACCTAGTTTTCTGCATCTATGTCCCATCAGACAAATGATGGCTCTCTATGACAGGCAGTTAAATTCATTGCTGTCCCTTAAGACAACAGTTACAAAGACCCAAGGGCATGTTCACTGTCATTAGCTCTCAACCTTCTATGTTACTCTTCGCAAAATGCCCCTCTAAAAGAGACCTGTAGGAAGCCCCACGTCTCCGAGTGCCATTTGCAGGGAACATTTGCCACTTGCCCTCCCACCTGATCGTTGAGACTGAGGGCATCATTTCTTTTCTTTCTTTTTTTTTTTTAGCCCACCATATAGAGAGACAAGTATAAAATCAGAGGAAAACTGGCAACCGGACCTTTAAAGCCAATTTATACCCCAGATCCCTCCCACTGGTGATCTTTGCACATCAGTTTTACTGTTTTGAACTTCCTACAAATGAATGTATGAGACCCACACAGCACTCCTGGGCTGATGTGGTCCCTCTTGTAAATGACATTATGGGTCACTCTATGACACTTGACGTCAGCTTCTTTTTCATCACTTCGTGTCTCAGATGTATTCACATTGTTACAGGGAGCAGGACATCATCCTGATCTATGTTTTATTCCAGTGCATAACAGCCTTTATTGTTCTACTATTCATAAATATTTGTGTTGTTTCAGGCTGGGGCTGCTGTCTGCATAGTTGTCTTGCATGCTCTTTGATGGGTGTTAGTGGCATTTCTATGTCTTTTAAGTAATCATTCTGAAATAAGGGTCCGAACCATAAGATGTACATGTTCATCTTCAGCAAATATTTTAAACAGTTTCCTAAATTACTTTTACCAGTAAACACTGCTCCTGGTAAGTGAAAAAAAAAAACATGAAATAGGCATGGCCAGTGTGTCCCTTATATTGTCTTTCCCTCAGATGTAGATCAAGATTTTAGAGTGTGTGTGTGTGTGTGTGTGTGTGTGTGTGTGTGTGTGTCTGGGAGTGGGTTAGAATAGATCCTGGAACCGTGAGAGAAGAAATATCTTTAGGGAAAGGGAAGAGGAGGAAAGAGCTACTAGAAAATACATGACCAAAGCAGAATGGGGGCTATTGAGGAGTGGGGGAGGAAAATCAACAAAAAAAATGAAAATTCATCAGTGAAACCCATTACTTTATATGCTAATTTGATGACTAAATAAGTAGATTTTATGAACACCCATGTAGCCAAATCACTATCCCCATCACCCTTGTTACTGGGTAGATGCTGGAGTAGAACAAGGATTTCTCTCTCCTATGGGCAATTTTCCTAATCTGACTGTGATAATTAGAAAGAAGGAGACTTTGAGGATTTGTTAGTTGGCAAAAAAGATACAACATAAGCAGAGGGGTTAATTATTTGAGGATAGATGCTGTTTTTAATTCTACTAGAATCCTGTATCATTTGTCATTAGCCATTAATCAATATTCTCGAGGGACCACTCAGAGGTATTGCGCACGCCTGCTTAATTACAAACTCAAAAGACTTAGATCCTGTAGTTATGGATAAAGCCAATTAGATCTTCTAAAGGAGCATAACTCGTGTCCCATGGGAACCCCAGACCTCCTCCAAGAAGGGCTGAGTGCATAGCTCCTGATGTCCAGTCAGAGTCTCAGCCCCTCTGATATCCACGCTAAGGCCTCATTCACTGAGGGCCTGTGGTTATTTTCTGTACTTTCTGGATGCTGTAGCTCTCTCATTCAGCCAGAACCATAGTTTTTTTTTTTCCACACTGAAACATAGCAAAGCCAAGAATTTGAATCTGGGACCAGACGATATGGTTCATGCTTAGAAACTCAGAATGTGGGAGATGAGGCCTGATCAGTACAAGGTCAAACCAAGCTGGACAACACAGCAATACTTTGTCCTAAGTAAGTGACCTAACACACAAATGCACATGTTTCAGTCTTGAGGAAGAATTATGAATACATTATTTATATACTGAAGATCAAGAAGGAAATTGCGGTGTTCTTGCAACCTGAAGAATTCTAAAGTCTGTCCTCAGAGCTGTGGTAGTTTCCTCACCAGGTGCATCCTACCAAGCACTGCCATCGACAGTAGATGTGGCCAGAATGGCTAACCCTTCTTCCCTCTCCCATCTCCAGTTATCCACGCACAGCGCTTTACAGAGGCCCACTCTGGGCCTCCTTTGGCTTGTTGGTCTCCTGGCCCATCAGTGGTGGTTTTCTCCACAGGCACACCAGATTGACCTCACAGCCATCAATGAGGAAGCGCTTTGGCAAAGTGTTGAGTCCTAGTCGTTGAACACAAATGCTGGCTTGTTCTAGCCGTGGTACCCTAGGCAGATTGCACATGTGTTGGTGACTCCCCCACCTCTGAAGTGAGGAAGGGAGATAGTTAATCCAGGTCATGAGAGATACTGAATAATATCTGGTAGCATGCTTCAGCAAACCCCTGCTTTGCCTGTTGCTGCTTCTACTGCTGGGATTTACACAACATAACTCAGGGACAGTGACAGTTCTGCAACCTGATTGGTGCAGGGATTAGTACAGACTTACTCATGAGTGCCATATGTGAGGTGAATTCATGGTAACAGCCGTGGCAAACAGCAGTGCTCCTGCCTGCCATGCAGGGTGCATTCTGAGTATGTTAATTAATGTAATTACCACTCACCCCTGTGAGGTTGGAACTGGCTCCATCCCTTTTTCAATAATAGGGGAAAGTGAGGCACACTGTTAAACACCAGGGTCAAGGGCATATGGTTAATTAGGGCTACAGTTAGTACTGGTGACGGGGAGTCTGTCTCTGTCATGTGTATTTTCTCTAGAACATATACAGGATAACACATGTAGGGTGTCCAGATGAAATTGTGAGACTAAGGAAATGGTTCAGTGGGTGAAGTGCCTACAAGAAGATATGAGTTTGAACTGCATAACCCACATTTTAAAAAAAGGTATATTGTATACATTTGCCCCCATAAGCTCGTAAGGAGTGGTACTATTAGGTGTGGCTTTTTTGGAGTAGGTGTCACTGTGGGGGTGGGCTTTGAGGTTTCTTATGCTCAAGATACCACTAGTCACCTCCTACTGTCTGCAAGCTATAGAACTCTCAGCTATTTCTCCAGAACCACAACTGCCTGCATGCTGCCATGTCCCTCCATGATGATAAGGGACTGAACCTCTGAACTGTAAGTAAGCCACCCCAATTAAATTAGCTTTATAAGAGTTGCCATGGTCAGGGTATCTCTTCACAGCAGTAGAAATGCTAACTAATTCAGATTTCAGAGGTGTTGCTGTGATAGTCCTGACCATGTTTTTCCTTGGAACAATTTGGACTTTGGTACTTTGGGTTAGGAAAGTAGTCAAATGATTTAAGCACTGCTTAATGGGTAATACTAGTAGGAGCATGGAAGACAGTGGGGCTAAGAGTTTTTGCAATGTTGGGGCTCATTCTACATGTTTCAGAGAAAAAAATAGTATGTTGCCTAGATATCATTCTTGTAACATTTTGGTAAAGAAAATGACTGCTTTTTGCCCTTGTCAAAAGAGTCTACCTGAGGCTAAAGTGAAGAGGTTTGGATTAATTTCATTGGCAGAGGAAATCTCAGAACAACCTAGTATAGACTCTGTTGTGTGGTTATTAGTGGTAACTCTGTGAAGATTTATAATGAAAAGGAGCAAGCAGAGCAGGGAAAATTACAAAATGTAAGTTTTGAGGGAAAAAAAAAGCCCCAGGAAGTGGAATGGAGCTAAGCCTGGGTTCAAGGAGATAAACTGATTAAGAAATGGAATAAAAGAGGTTGGTAAATTCAAGGCAATCTCCAGTTTGTGAAAAGGAACTAAAGAAAAGCTTAGAGCCAAGTGTGGTGGGGCATATCTTTATTCCCCAGCACTAGGAAGGCAGAGACTGGCAGAGTGTGAGGCTAGCCTGGTCTAGAGAGTCAGTTTTAGGACAGCCAAGCTTAGGCAGTGAAAGACAGAAAGCTAGTGATGATGTAGTTGGACAAGGGGGCCATGATCCAGACCCAGTAAGCAGCATGACTTGACAGCTTCCACCACATGGTTCTGGAGTTAAGTATAAAAGAAAGAGGCTATGGAATTTGTCTCCAACACTAAGGAAAGTTGCTGAGGTCAGGCATATGTCACGGGTATCACTGAATCGAGGCCTAGAGAGGCCATTTTGTGAAGTGGAAGCCTGGATTGCCTTGGAGACCACAAGATGCTAGAGATGCCAGAGCTGTGGGACACCTGCCAAGGAAAGTTGCTAACAGGGAGTGGAACCAGCCCAAGGGAGAGAAATGTCTTGCAGTCAACAAAGCTGAAAGGAATTTGGAGATCTTGAAGAGCGTTTTGACATCAGACATAAGATGCAAAGTTTAGAGTTTGCCCAGCTGGTTTTCAGTCTTGCTTTGGTCCAGCATTTCCTCACTAGGCTCCATTCCCTATGTTTTGGAAGGGTAATGTATGTCCTGTGCCATTGTATGTTGGAAGTATGTGATCTGACTTTTTATTTTGATTTTATAGGGGATTATAGTTAGAGATTTCATGAAGCTCAGAAGAGACTTTGAACTTTGGACTTTTAAATATTGTTGAGACTGTGATAGATTATGGGGACTTTTGAAGCTGGACTACGTGCATTATGCATTATGGATATTGTCAAAAGCTTATGGGAGCCAGGGAGTGTCATGTGATCGTTTGAATGTAATTAGCCCCCTTAAGCTCATAGGGAGTGGCACTATTAGGAGGTGTCGTCTTGTTGGCACAGGTATGGCCTTGTTGGAGGAAGTTAGTCACTGTGGGAGTGGGCTCCGAGGATTCCTTTGCTAGGATGAAGGCCAGTGTCACCCTTTTCACTCCTGTTGCCTGCAAACTGTAGGATTCTCAGTTACTCCTCCAGCACTGTCTGCCTGCATGCCACCCTGTCCCACCCCAATGATAACAAGGCTGAACCTCGGAACTGTAAGTGAGCCACCCCAATAAAATGTTTATGAGACTTGCCGAGGTTATGGTGTCTCTTCACCGTTACAGAAACCGCAGCAAGAGTGGGAGGTGAGGCAGGTGGATTCCAAGGCTCACTACCCAGCCGCCTACTTGACAAGGTCCAGGCCAGTGAGAGACTCTATGTCAGAAATAAATAAAGGTGGATGGTACCCGGGGAATGACAACTGAGGATGTCCTCCGACTGCCTTTTTCCCCCTTCCATGTGTCACATAATAAAAGCACACGAAGAGATGGAATGTACAAAGAGTTCTAGACTTTTCTTGTCCGTTATTGTAGCCACTAGTGCTCTCACCATTTAATTTGGTTCATTAAATGTGATATAAGTGAACGCTTCTTTGGCCACAAGGGACTGGTAGCAGCCGTTGTGGGTGTCATCACAGAAGCAGAATGTTGAGCACACAGTTCCATTCACTTTTAGAGTTCAGATGAAGCAAGAGAGAAAAAGCTGATGCTCTGAGGCCAAGATGGACATTTCTAAGACCTGCCATCCATGAAGGGGAAAAGACAGAGGAGCGGCAGTCTTCCTGTAGGCAGGCGGGCTGGCTGATCATGCCACATTCTCGATTAGAACGTGTCTTCTGCAGTCAGGAACAGTAGGTGACTCACTGTGTGACCCAAGCAAGTGACTCAGCTTCTCTCTGCTGTCCAGAAAGTGCACTGCTCCTTCTTACTGGAAACAGTGGAGGAATTGCTGGGGCAGCAGAGCAGGAAGGAGCCCTCAGGAAGGGGTCACATACAGCTTTGAGAATCTGGAAAGCGAGCTAGGGAACTGGTTCCCCCAAGTGCTACCTTGTACTGGCAACAGCTCTTAGCAGAACTTTCAACTTTCACTAACCTGTATCAAAATAAGAGAAGTAAAGGCACTCTCTCTTCTTCCCTCTCCCTCCCCATCTCCTTCCACCTCTCCTTCCCTCCCTCTTGCTCCCTTTTCCACTTCCTCTTCCTTTCCTCCTCCCTCTTCCTTTCCCTCTCCCTCGCTCTCCTTGAGAATATTTTCATTTTTAGAGACAAGTCTTTTCCTAGTTTTTGATACTAAATGCCTTTTTGTTTATGAAATAATGTCATAATATGAAGACTGTATGTAACTCTAGGACTTATAAGTAGTAGAGATATCTTATGGCCTCAACAGACAAGAGAAAATGTACAACCATGTCTTCATCATGCACTTGTTTTAAATTAATTTGTTTACATATTTGTAGTTTGTTTATTTGTTTATTGAGACAGTTCCTGCTACTTAGTTCGGGCTGACTTCAAGTTCCCTGTATAGCCCAGGCCAGGCTCAAATCCACCAGCCCTCCTGCCTCAGATTCCTGAGTGATAGGGTCCCAGTTAAGCATTGCTCTGCCCAGCTTTCAAAATACCCTATCTTACCTATACATCTCTAAACCAGAAAGCTTCCAAGTTAGAACCATACTGGGGTGCCCCAGTATGCATGGCTACATTCTCTGAGAAGGAGAAAGGTAGCCATGAAGTCACTAGGTTAAACCAGTTTGACATGTCATAGAGGAAATGAAAAGGGGGAGAGAATGGTCCCCAGAGAGTGACCAGAGACTGAAGGGATGGTGCATCATGATTCAGGATCTGCCACAGCACAGTGTCTCCCCTTTTTCTTCTCCCATGGGACAGACATCTGAACACATGCCCTATGCACACACAGAGCAAGGTTAAAGACACAACACGCAGTTTCCTCCCACCTCACAGCACCTAAAACCCACAGTGACAGAAGTGCCTAAAGCACTGGGGTAGCCACCGGAGGCCGGTTAATCTACCCCTTCTGTCCAGTATGGTCCTCCACTCTGTCCAGCACATAGGCCCCCAGGCAAAGTCTGTGAATTGTGCGCCTCAGGAGACCCTGGCTATCTGAAGCTCCCTATCAACTATAGAGGCCAGGAAGGAAGCCAGCCCAGCCAGTGCTCAGGGAGCTGCCTGGATCAGAGCAGCAGGCTTCTTGCATTTTAAGTAGCATATGCAAATTAAATTAGCATGGGTTCCATGTCTCCAGCATGGCTCAGCCACACTCCCCAATAATTCCCAAACTAAACTGACCCAGTTTGAGATGAAAATCAGGTTTAATTTTAGAGGGATTTATTTATCTTCGTCTCAGGCTCTGTGTATTTTTTTTTCCTGTTGGCTTGATAAACATCCAAGTGCAGTTTCCAGACAAGCAGAGTCCTGCTGACTGCCATGTGACAGATAACTACTATGTAGGAGAATGGTGCTCCCGAGCACGGAGAGCACAGGTGGGGCCTTCGTGGACCACAGGCATCTTCTGGACCATGTCATTTCCCTCTGCTGTCTGCCAACCCCAAGGTGGCTGTTGGGATCCTTTGAACTGAAAAAATGCCATAATGTAAGGTGATTTAGAGCTTGGTTACACTGGGGTTTGGCAAACTCTTGTGGCATTCATTATAAATTCTGAACATCTCGTACAAACCCAGTCCTGGGCCAGTGAGATGGCTCTGTATGCTAAGTTAGTTTTCACCAAGTCTGGGGACCTGAGTTCAGTCCCTGGGGCCCACTTAGTGAGAGGATAGAACTGACTCCTGCAAGCTGCCCTATGACCTTCTTACTTATATACACAATTAAATATAAAATAAATCCAGTCCATCTGAATTGCTTCTTGCTTCTATATCCAAAACTCTTTCTGACCAGAGTCGAGGGCACAGTCCATTTCCCTTTGACAATGTGCACTGGGGATTCTGTGCAGAAACGTATGGATTGCTTTTGTCTTTCTTCTGCACACTGGGAGCTCCCAGGAGGCCCCAGCCACCTCTGGTTCCTTCCTATCGCCATGCTCAAAGCCTAAGATGATATTAAGTCCTCAAGGGATGGTGACAGGGACTTCTAGACCAGTGGCTTGACAATTTTGACACCCCCTTTCTATTTAAGCTTGTCGTTTTCTATTCCATGAGGAACAGAAGCTAAAGCCTGGGATGCAGAGAAATATAGCCCAGAGTGGGGGACATCCCTGCCCTCCCCCTCACAGCAAAGATTTACCCAAGCCCACTCTCCTACTGAGACTCGGAAGCCCTCCATGGTAAAGTTGTTCATGTGTGGTTGTAATCCCCCCAGCTAAGGCGACTATCACTCACTCTTGACTGTTTGAACCATCGAGGGACTCCATCATTCTTCCTGAGAAGCAAGTGTTTATCTTAGTGAGCTTGGCTCCAGGCACTGAAGGTAGAGATTGTTCACTTGAAGGGGAGCCCATGAACTACAGTAGCTCACCTTCCCAGCTGCCTCTCGCTATCTGCCAAGCACAGTACCTCAGTCCAAGCCCCTCCCCTATGCTCACCTTTGAGATGTTCACAACCTTGCAACTTTGTGAAGACCCTACTACCAGTGCTGCCCCTGGCTGTCACCTATTAAGGTTACAGACCCTGATAAAATTATTGGAGAACAGAAACCCAGAAAGTGAGCCATGCCGTCTCCACCAGAGAGGTAGAAGAAGCCAGACCCAGTCCCTGAGTCTACGGGGAGTCTACGGGAGCCATTGTTCAGCGCAGGCTAGAATGGACACTGTGCACCTAGCCTGCCTGCAGCAAACACACGTGCTGCCCCCACGAGCTTGGGGGTTTGGGTAAAACGCTTCACCACAAGGAGCCCCGGTCTCCTTGACTCTATGGTAACAGCAGTCCCCAGTGGGGTGTTTTGGAACTAAAGGAAAAGATTCATTCACATTGGTAACGAGTTCCCACTGCCTAACAGTCAGTATGCACTGAGGAACTTCTGTTGGCGCTGTTTTGTGGCATCCATGCTGGCTGTCCTTATTGCTAGCATTGTGTTTGCTTTGAAAAAAGTATGATGTTTACACAGGAGAGCTGACATTTAGAATACACAGGACTTTAAATGGCGGATGATGACTTAACTTACCCAACCTACGTTTTACTCACGGGCAAACTCAGCATTAACCATCTCTTATGTATTTACCTCACAAAGTACTGTCAAACACTAAACTAAGTGAAATAATGAGTAGACATCTTATGTTAGTGCCTGGTGACAATTATTAGCTTGGAAAATGATCGTTTCAATAATATTGTTTACAAAACCAAAGCCATGTTTTGTTGGGTTCTGTTGTTGAATCCACCTTCTAAAGTTATATCGGCACCTGGATTCTGGAAAATGCCATTGCTATCAGAAAAGTCCAAAGTTTCATTCTGGAAACTTCACAGTACACCAAGAAGTGTAGCTACTGGACTGTATAGGCCTGAGTGTATGATGGCCCCAGGATGTATTTGCTGGGTTCTGGAAAGCTTAAAACATGCTGCGCTTGAAGTTTCAGGTTCTGGGAAAGAAAATTGGGCCACAGTAATCTATTCCTGATTATATGCTGGCCATATTACCCAATTGGCACAGTACCCCACTGGCTACAGTACCCCAGTTTGAACGGTATGGCTGAACATGTGCATTTAGGGAATGCACCACACACAAACCCCACACACACAGATATGACTTACAGGAAATTGTCCCACTTCTACAAGATGCCTCTCTGCCAAAGAGCAGAGTGTTTGATGGCATCAGAATGCATGACTGCCTGCCTACCTTCATATCTGACATAGCTCTGGGTCCCCAAATAATTTCTTTAACCAATGACTCAGTTTGACGTGTGAGGATAAACAGATAATTACCAGGTAAAGTGGGGAAGGAAGAAAGAACATTCAGGATGGAGGGAGCATCCTGTGTAAGGTCAGGCAAGGACTCAGATTGGAGGTAGAATCCTGTGTGAGGGCCAGGCAAGGACTAAAGATGGAGGGAGCATCCTGTGTGAGGTCAGGCAAGGACTCAGGATGGAGGTAGAATCCTGTGTGAGGGCCAGGCAAGGACTCAGGATAGAGGTAGCATTCTGTGTGAAAGTCAGGCAAGGACTCAAGATGGAGGGAGCATCCTGTGTGAAGATACAGGCAAGGATTCAGGATGGAGGGAACTTCCTGTATGAAGACGCAGGCAAGGATTCAGGATGGAGGGAGCATCCTGTGTGAAGGCTAAGCGAGTTTTCAGGATGGAAGGAACTTCCTGTGTGAAGGTCAGGCAAGGACTCAGGATGGAGTTAGCATCCTGTGTGAAGGCCACGCAAGGATTTAGGATGGAGGGAACTTCCTGTACAAAGATGCAGACAAAGATTCGGGATGGAGGGAGCATCCTGTGTGAAGGCTACGCGAGGACTCAGGATGGAGGTAGAATCCTGTATGAAAGTCATGCAAAGATTTAGGATGGAGGGAACTTCCTGTGCAAAGATGCAGACAAGGACTCAGGATGGAGGGAGCATCCTGTGTGAAGATACAGGCAAAGAGAAGGTCTAGAGTTATAGGGAAAGCAGTATCCTAAGGTCTGTGTAACCAGAGCAGGGTCATAGCATATAAAAGGACTGAAACACTAACAGGGACTGGGAGATGCATTTCCCAGGTGAGTTCCAGTCAGAGTCTAAGTCTCTATTGCTATTCTGAGCCTTTGATGAAGTTAAGGTAGAAGCTGCCAGAGAAGCTCAGATTGACATTCTCATGACCTGTGGCTTACCAAGAAGTCCTTGTGTGTATCGCCCTATCTGGCTGCCTTCTCTTGCCAGAAATGTTCTGAACTCAAGGGCCTGCATGTTTACCTGTCACTCTTAAAGCATATACTCAGAGCCCGTCTCCATACCAGGTCCTCAGAGCCAGCTTCTGCCGCACAAATATGTCCCTTTCTGTCTGTGCTTCCACACTCGCGGAGGCCTCCCACAGACTCCAAGAAGGAAGCCACTTGCAGAGAGTAAAACATCCCTGAGGCAATAAGCAATATGCTCTTCCTCCTGGCGTGTGGGTTTGTGCTCTGTCTTCCAGAAATGGAGGAAGGGAATATGTCACCTCCTTAACCCTAGAGGCTTCCAGTTTCCCTCTGCTCTGCCAAAGCTGGCTCCGCCCACAGAGCACACCCAGGCCTGTGTGTGCACTCCCATGTGAGTGAGAGAGCACTGAGCCACTGTAGCTCTGCTGGCAGGCAGCCAAGCTCCTCCAGCGGGTATTCTAGGAACTGTAGCACTTGTGGTGCTGAGGAGAGAAGGACGGTTGTCTGCTCTAGGCCTGTCTTGAAAAACAACCAGTTCTCCACCCATTCCCGTCTTGTTAAAAGACAACATCTAGGAACCCTGGAAGGATTAAAAAAAAAAGGTTTAGGCTTTGTGCACTCACAGTAAAGCCTCTGGCTCTCTTGGTCAGGCATTTAAAGGTGTGGGTTTTTAAAAACGCATCAATTAGCCGTGAACTGATCGCTTACAGAGAGAGCAGCTACTGATGCTGAGAATGTGGTGGATATGAGCAAGGTCTTCTGGGTTGTATGCTGCTTTCCATCTGCCAGAAGCGAGCCAGTGAGCAGGGAGCAGATGGATTAAGACTATAAAAGTGTAGTGTGTGTTAGGGAGAAAGAAAACAGCGTGGCCTGCACTGGGAAGGAAGTGTTTTCCTTAGCTGTCATACTCAGTAACCAAATAGCCCCCTAAGAGCTGTGAGATTTGCCCTAAGAACTAAACATTTAAAAGGAGGCAACATGAGCTTTCAGGTTGACAGAAGAACAAAAGAAATGGCTCGGAGCCAGGCAATGGTGGCACACGCCTTTAATCCCAGCACTCGGGAGGCAGAGGCAGGCAGATCTCTGTGAGTTCGAGACCAGCCTGGTCTACAGAGCTAGTTCCAGGACAGGCTCCAAAGCCACAGAAAAACCCTGTCTCGAAAAACCAAAAAAAAAAAAAAGAAAAAAAAAAAAGAAATGGCGCGGGGTGGGTGGCACGGGGTGGCATGGAGTGACTGACCACACAGGACAGGGAGGTAGGTAGTAAGGAAATCTCAAAAGAGGAAAGGAACCAGAGCAAATGGTGTCTCATAGTCCTGGTCAGGGTGTGGAGTATAAGCCAGGTAATAAGATTTCTCTTTTGCCGTGAGAAGAACAGTAGAACACCCTAGTTATTTTGTAGAAGCTGGATTTTAGGGTGGGCAAGTGAACTGTAGAGAGACTGGGTATGAGCAACCTGATGGGTGGGTTGGGGTTGGAGACACTGTACCTCTCAGGAAAAAAAAAAAAACACGGGACTGAGCACAATAAAAGTACAATAAAACAATAAAAGTGACTAAGTGACTTTTGGACTGGATACTGGATTTGGACCAGGAAAAAAATTGAATATGCAAAAGTTCCCCACGTTTTAATATGTCAATAGGATGGATAGAGGTGATCTTTGCAAAGGCAGAAAAGGGAACAGAGAAGGTTAGTGGTGAGAATGTTAGCTCTTTCTCTTTTGTTTCTTTCTCTTTTGTTGCAACTTTGTTAGCCACCTCAGTAGAGGCTAGGATGCATGCGACATTTGACTAGCACTCGGCGACAAGCCAGTGAGCGGAGCAGCCTCTTGTATAGTAAATGCCAAATACCACAGAGCTGATTTGCATGCTTACAACATTTGCCATTTGTCTGTTCTTTCATTCAACAAATACATGTTGAGTACGACAGCCTGTGACCGTCTGGTGAACCCCAGCGGGTCTCTTCTCCTCCCTGTTGGTGACAGGTGGGTAATACAGCTTGTCGTTGACGTATTTATCCGGCTGTATTTTAGCTGCGGCGGGTCTGTGAAGTAGACGGGGACTAGGGTGGAGATGTTTTTAGGGAGAAGGAAACCACAAAATCATGCAGTTCCGTCGTGCAGATTTTCAGCAGCCTGACCTCCGGGAAATTCAGAGGCAGCCTAGGACCGACATGGGCTTAGGTGGTGTGTGCTGTGGGCTTCATTAATGATGGCTGCCTGTCCAGCGTTGGTCTTATGAACCTTATGTTTCTAGAACCTAGGGAAGGAGAGAAGAATGCTTAGTTTGAGTTATAAACACTGTTTTGTTTTTTTTTTAAGAAAAAGACTTTGTGATGTTTTGATTGTTTCCAGAATATCAACTAATGCAGCTAAAAATAAAATGTCCATCAAACTACAAGAAGCTAGAGTGTCTGAAGCAACCAGTCATGGGGGAACCAATATATGCCTCATCTGATTGGCCAATAGCCCATACGGCCGACCTGAAGGAGAAAGATTATGTCATCTCGGTGTTATACTTAAAAGATTTGAGAAACGGCCGATGCCGTCAGTACGGATGGTAGAAAATAACTAGCGGTACAAATGGGGATACGGTGGTGCGTATCTGTAACCCCAGCACTGCCGAAGCTGGGGTGGGGGAGGGCTGCAAGCTATGCTCTTCAAAGAGAAAAGGATAAGGAGAAAAATAGCAGTACAGTCCCCTCCTGGTGACAGCATGGGATGTCACTGTGGGGAACTGGCACAGGGCTTTGATTCACAGGCAAACAATCTGGGACACTTTTGAGTTTGGCTAAAAAAAAACTGTCATTAGGCACTTGAACTTAAAGCTTTCTAGAATTTTCCAGATAGTCCTTAGTACATTTTGTTACTATAGCAAAATAAACTGGGTGCTTATGAATAGCCCAGTTTGTAAGGCATAGTTTCAAGATTGGTGGCCCAAACTATCTGGCCCTCTGATAAGGGTACCCATGGCCTTGTTACCATATAAATGCCATCATGATTGGAGAACATGGGAGAGAGAGATCATATATGATGTAACAGAATTCCAGAGAGCAAATAAGATGGCAAACTCTTCTTCTTGTAACAACCAGCTCTTTCAGGAACTAGAACAGGGTTTTGCAGGAACTGTAGCCATGCCTTCCAAGGGTGGCACCTGACTAATTCCCATGCCCTAGAGGTTCCACTACCTCTTCACCCCACTGTGTTGGGAGCCAAGCTTCCAGCACAGCACTTGAGTCTCTGAAGAACACCAACTGTATCCCCACCATGGTATCCTAACACTCTAGTTGCAGATGCCCGAATTGGATGCCATACGATGGGTTATACTCTATTGTTATTGTTTTAATCTAGAAGCAAGTGATAAGCATTTGCATAGCCTGTAGATGTTCCCATGCTCTGCTGTATTTTAAGTAACTGAACAGAATGCATTGGCATTTCGTTTTTCAATTCTTTATGTAGTTTCATGTGCTTTTGTCAGTATGGGCCTCGTTGCCCTAAGGTACCTGTAGACCTTCAGTGGAACGCAACATGGCTCTGGTGTCTTATGAGTCAAGCAATATAATGTAATGCTTCATTTCCCAGAAAAAATATATTTTTTCATTTATTTTTGCTTTATGTATATGGATGTTTTACTTACAGTAATATCTGGGCATCACATACATTCTGTACCCACGGAAACAAGAAGAGGGCATTAGATCCCCTGGAACTGGAGTTAGTGATGGTTGCACACTACCATGTAACTGCTAAGAACAGAACCTGGGGCCACTGCAAGAGCAACAACTGCTTTTAACCACTTAGCAATCTCTCCAGCCTAGAAAACTAAAGTTTTAATTTCTTTTCCCTGGCAAACTAGTTTTCATAGAGAGTCCCTAGGTTTAAAAGACAACCCTACATCTCAAGATCTTACAGTCTTACAAGGAAAAACAAGTTTCTCAAGTTGTATTAAAAACATAGCATGTCATTCATGCTAGTCTATTCAGGCCTTATCTAGAAAACCATGCTGATGAGACTTTCTTGGCATAGCTACTCTGACACTTCTAGTAGACACAGTCTCACAGCAAACTTCCATGTTGTAAATAGGAGCGGGGGGCTGCGTCCCCTGCACCCCGGCCACCCTGCTAGCTTATGCCCTGAAATAACAACACACAAACTGTATTCCTTTAAACACTGCTTGGCCCATTTCTATCTAGCCTCTTCTCGGCTAATTCTCGCACCTGGACTAGCCCATTTCCTATATTCTGTGTAGCACCCAAAGGTGCGCTTACCGGGAAGTTTCTAGCCTACGTCCATCCTGAATCGGAGCTTCATCCGCGTGTGTCTTAGAGAGGAGCTATCACGTCTACCCAGGAGCGCGGAGCATGGCGTCTCTGAGCTCACTTCCTCTTCCTCCCAGCATTACATTCTGTTTACTCCTCCCACCTATGTTTTAACCTATGAGGGCCAAGCAGTTCCTTTATTACTTAACCAATGAAATCAACAGATTGATATATGACACTCCCACATCACTTCCAGTTCCTCTGGCTCTTATCATCTTTTCACCCTCTCTTCTGCAATGGTCTCCAAGCCTTGAGTACAGGAATTGTTTCTTACATGCATCAGTTGGGACTGGGATGTACGCAGTCTCTTACTTGTACGCAGTCTCTTACTCTCCACAGTTTAATTGGTTGTAGTTTTCTGCAATGGTATCCATATGTTGAAAAAAGAGGTTTCTCTGATGAAGCATAGGAACTACAATTATCTGTGTGAATCAAGGTACATATTTAGCATGCATTAAGAATTATCTTGGCTTAGAAAAGTGTTAGCTGCAGGTTCTTCACCAAGATCCATGACATCACTAGCACTAGCCCTGGTAGTTAGCTAGGTTTCCAATATCAGACCATGCCTCCTTCTTGTTGGATAGGCAAATAGTCCAAATAGAGGACTGTTGGTTGCTACCAAGGTATGTGCTACCATTGCACCACTAGAGTTATCAATGCTGTCCTGGTCACTGTTGTGGTTCGTAGGTGCCTTAGCTGGTTAGGTCTGTTGGTTGCTTCCCTGTCCTGGAATCTTGTAGGGTACTCTCTACCATGGCAGTGAGTCCTCAGGGAGGGGACTTTCAGATCAGATTCTGCTCATGTCTTCTGGGCCCTGTATCTGAAACACACAGTGGCTTCAGTAATAGAGACTTAAGGGCAACAGCATTAGCCTATAAAATTGTGAAAAATCTCTTGGCCAACCCTGACTGTTCTACTGAGAGTCATTTACAGATTCAGTGCAATTCCAATCAAAATCCCCAACTCATTATTTACAAAAATGGAAAAAAATACTATTCTAAATTTCACAGGAAACCATAAAGACCCCCAGATAGCCAAAACAATCCTGAGCAAAAAGAGAAATTTCAGACCCCAAGATCTACTACAGAGCTGTAGGAATAATAAACAGTCTGGGCTGGCCCAAAATAAACAGATGTGTAAACCACTAGAACCAAACAAAAGATCCAAACATGAGTACAGCCGTCTAATAGTTGACAAACATGCTAAAAACATACACTATAAAAAAGACAATATCTTCAACAAAAGATGCAAGGAAAACAAGATGCCCATGTGTAGAAGAATGAAATTAGACAAGTATCTATCACATTATACAAAAAATGACACCAAATATATCAATGGCCTAAATATAAAATCAGAAACTGGTAGAAGAAAACATAGGCAATCATGAAAATGGATCAGAAGTTACAAGTAAGTTACACTGCCTGTGCAGTCACCATCATCACTTGACACTGGAGTTCGCAGATCTCTTTCAATTAGAGTTGGCTGTTTTCTGTGTGCTGTTCCTGTATTAGTATGTTTTATAATACATTACACTGTTTTTATAACATTTTTCTCTGCCTTGTGTCCTCAGCGAATGAGATAAAGCTGAATACAGTTGAACGTTTGATAAAGAAGGTTATTCCAGAATTTGGGGGAGTCTAACATTTACTGTTAATATTCATGGAAAATTAATCATTTGTTTGCCCTCATTTCATGCACAGAATTTACCATGACATCTGATCCATTTTCATGATTGCCTTCCCATCTTAGATTTGTTGCTAAAATATTAGGAACTAACTCTTTATTTTGTTTGTTTGTGTTTCCAGACAGTGTTTCTCTATGTAGCTTTTGAACCTGTTCTGGAACTCCCTCTGTAGACCAGGCTGGCCTCAGACTCACAGAGATCTGACTGACTCTGTCTTCTCAGTGGAGGATTAAAGGAGTGTGCCACCACTGCCCAGCTAAGACCTAACTCATGTTTTTACATGTAATTGAAATGTATAAAGAAAACTCCTTTTAAATCATCATTCTTTCATTCAATAAATCTTTATTATGTTTATTATTTAAAAAAAAGAAAACATAGGCAGTGTCTACATGATATATAGGTGTAAGAAAGCACTTTCTGAGTAAAGTCGCCATCTGCCCAGAAATTGAAGCCAACAAGTGTTAAGTGGGACCTCATAGATCTAAAAACTGTTGTCCATCTAAAGAAACAATCAGTCCACAGGAAAGAAAGCCCACAGAATGGGGGTGAGTCTTTGCCATCTCTACACCTAACAAACGATTAATATCTAGAATAGATAAGAACTCGGAAAGCAAAGAGTCATAAGAACAAGTGATCCACTCAAAATATAGGACTAGAATCAGAACACAGTTCTCAAAAGGAGAAAGAAAAATGGCTAAGTAATATCTCAAAAAAGGTTTGAGGTCAGTAGCAACTAGGGGAATGCAAATCAAAACAACTTTGACATTTTATCTTATCCCACTAACAAGGGTAAATGTCAACAAAACAATGATCAACAAATTCTAGAGAGGATGTGTGGGAAAGGGAAGCTTCATTCACTGGTAAGACTATAAACTGCTTCAGCAACTCTGCAAGTTGGTGTGGAGGAACCATCAAAAATCTAGAAATAATTATATGTTATGATGCAGCTATGCCACTCCTTTGGCATAAGCCCAGAAGATCGAACGCCTTAGACACCTCGTGCTCAGCCATGTTCATTGCTGCTCTATTTACACTTGTTAGAATATGAAAACAACCTAAATGCCCTCAACTGACAAATGAACAATGGAAAAGTGGCGCATGCACACTATGGAATGCTATTCGGTCGTTAAAAATAGTGAAATCATGAAACTTGCAGGTAAAGTGACGGGACTAGAAAAGATCTTATCAAGTAAGGTAGCCCAGACCCCCAAAGCCAAAGCTGCATGTTCTCTCTCATCTGAGATTCCTAGCTCTGAGTATTGAGATATGAATATATAACCTTAGGTTATTGCAGAAGCCATGGAAATGAAGGAGACCATAGCAGGATGGGGGTAGGGTTAGTAGAGAGGGAAAGAATAGGATATTATTTGAAGGGGGAAATGGGAGAGAGTAAGGGGGGGTCTCTAGACACAGGGAAGAAGATAACTGTAGAAGGAGGGAGGGGAGCAAAATTATCATAAAGATGCCTGAAAAAGTCAAAAGGAATAATTATACATCTAAAATTACATGCAAGTCTGTGTTCACATACACAGTTAACAGTAAATTCTCATCTGAACTCACAATGCTTCCCCCAAGAACCATAGACAAAGCAGAGAAAATCTAACAAAATCCACAGCACAGGCATGAGAAACTTTATTTTTTTAAGTACGTTTTTCTAGCCCCGTACATAGCAGGATGTCTTTGTACCAATAAAAACTTAAAATGACAGGAATATTTCTCTCCCAGGCATCCTTTGCTGTGGGACTCCTACCCAATAACGTATTATTTACGCCTGTGCATTTTGCTAAGTATTACTGATTTTAGCTGATTTTCTTCACCCGCCTAAGCAAGTACCTGATATTTTGCAAGCAATCCTGTTAGTTTTCTTTTATAATTCTCTAGCTAGACTCACAGTGATCCTCCAGGCTCCCCTTCCTTTTGTCCCTGGATCCTCAGCCCCACTGGGAACTTCCTCAGGATTTCCAGCCTCCATCCATCACACCCAAACAGCTGTTCCAAAAAGGCCATCATCATTTTTATAGCCCGAAGTTTGCCACAAATTGTGATGTTATGCTGCATCTGGTAGCAAAATAAACCATTAGCAACCACACTGGAAAGCTGTGCAGGGTTGGATTGCTGCCCCTTTTGCGGTCAAAAGAACTGTTAACAGCTTTGGACCAGAGAAACTGAATTCTAAGATCTGCTCGCATGTGTGCTTTTCCTTTGTTACAACTAAAAGATTGGTTCTAACTACATATCAATGTAGATAAGAGATTATTTTTATATTGGATCTTTTTTGGATAGTTTCTACCTCCTTAGCTGAGCAGCTTCCATGATCTCACCATAAAGTGGAACCAGAGAGAACCTGTAACAGTGGTTAGCTTGACCAAAGATAAAAGTATTGAGAGAACATGTGAATTTAGAGAATTAAAAAAAAAAGAAAGAAAGAAACAAGCTCAAAAAAGGCAGAAATCTAAGTGACTATGTGTAAGAAGCAGGGACTAACTAAGGGGTGGGGGTCCCCAGAGGGTCAGCCCTAAAAGGCACCAGCTCTGCCAGGAAATGTGCATAGCTAAAGACTGGCCCTGGGGGCATTACTGGATCACAGCTTCACCTCTGAGGTGACAACTCGCGCTAATATTAAACTTTGTGCAAGAGTCTATGCCTTTGGGAAGGGGGGCAGAGAGAAAAGCCCACTGCAGCCTCTCAGAGTTTGGATGTAAAGATGACACACAAAGTTGACAGGGGCTGACATCAGACAGAAGCTCTGTAATGGGGCAGCGTTATTCTGGCAGTATGAGGAGAGGAGGAACAGCGATGGGCAGCCACTCGCCATAATGAGAAGTCATATACTCCATTAGCAATCCATTAGCTCCACAGCCTTGAGCCTTCACCTCTCTAGCCAGTTCGTCTACACAACATGGTCATAATAATATTGAGTTATGTAAAGGACTGCTGCAAAGCATAATTTATTTCCCATTACCAGGGACTCGGGAGAACAGAGAGAGATTAACTGCCAAATATCCCTGGAGCCGTCAAAGGGATGAACTCAGACCAAGTGTCCACACCCACAGGGCCAGTCTTCATGTGTACGCAGAGTATAGTGATAAGGCATATAGATACACTGACACACCCATTGCCTTGTACACTTAGTACATCTTTGTGCTGTGAACATGGAAAAATCATCTTTACCTCTGTGGCTATATATGTCTAATTGCGGACAAGTCTATTTGTTAACATGCTGTGCATGGTACATGGAACATCAGAAGTCATTCTTCTTACCCTACTACAGCCACAGACCCATTAACCATCCTGTATCTACCCTGCCTTCTCCCTAGGCTCTGTGAACCACTCTTCTCTATTCCCATATGGTCAGCATTATTCCTATAATCCCACCATTGAAGAGGGAGACACAAGAAGATTCTTGGAACTTGCCAGTCAGTCCAGGCAAATGGTTGAGAGAACCTGTCTTGTAAAATAATGAGAGGAACTGGGGGAAAAGCCCCCTCTATATGTACCATGCATGCATACATACATTAATACATGCACAGACAACATTTATTGCATAAAGATGAGGTCTATAGGTTTCACAAAAGGGTACCAAGGAGTTCTTGGCACTCAGGAAACTAAGAAACAACATCTTTTTCCTTGTCTTCTATCATTCTACAGAAAGTCAGTAACTGTCTTCTTAGGGAAGGACAGAAACCTTAGAAATGTACAATTTGTAATTCAATGGGACATCATGCAAAAGCACAGAGAGGAAATCAGAAACTGAATGGGTTCAGGTAGGTAGGGTGATAAGTGTCTATGACATTGTGTATTCAATTTCCTCTTTCCCTGAATAATTACCTCATTAGGATCCATGACATTATTTCCTGTTCTCTATCACCTCCTGCAGAAAATGCCAAAGCCAAATTCACAGACGTGGTGGGAGGTTTCAGAGGTGACAAGTCGGGTATTCTAGAAGCTCAGGTAGTGATTCTCAGCCCCACTGTACAGAAGATTCACCCAAGGACCTCAGATCCTCATCAATGGGAATGACAGGAATAATAAGAGCCATGAGGGAATTTTCTAGAAGACCAGAAACAGTTTATGCCTTGATCTGGGTGGCAATTAAATCTACGTGTATCAGTTTACTGAGTTTTCAGACTTTTTATGACATTTGAAAAAAGCAGTTTCCAAGGTCCACCATTGAAGAGAGTCATTGATCTGAGACACGGCCCAAGAATCAGCATTTCTTAAACGCCTCCTGCTTTTCCCTTCTCTGTGGAGTCTCCTGGGCAGACAGGGTTGGGAATCACCTAGAAACTCCCCAGAATTGCCATTCATGCTGTCATCGGAGTCACAAGTGTCTGAATGCTGGTAAGGGGTGAGGATGTGGGACAGGATCTCCTCTCTTCCTATTTTCTTCTGTTCTTCCCTTTCCACTGCTTGAAATGTAAAGTAAAAATTATAACAGCTAAGGTAGTAGCAAGCAACCCAGGGTTCTCCATCTTCAGGGGCCATCTTTCTGTGAACAGCTCCTTTGGCACAGTTAAAAACCTAGCTCCTGATTCCTGTAATCCCAACATCAAGGTGGTTAAGTCAGGAGGAACACAAATTTGCAGAGCGAATTCCAAAGCCACATGTGTGTGTGTACATATATATGTGTGTGTGTGTGTACATATATGTGTGCATATGTATGTATACATACATACCTAGGTTTTCAAATATCTACCTCCTCCAAAAAGGGGGGAGAAGACAGGGCAACAATGGTAAAAAAAATAAATATGGTTCTCAGGTCCCAGTGTAGAATGTGAGACTCCGTAAATCTGGGCTGGGGTCTGGGAGATCTATAAAGAGCAAACAGTAGCATTGGATGAGTGAGTGTGTACCCATCTCAGAGTAGAGAGCAACAGATAACTACTGGCCACAAGTGCTGCACAATCAGCATCTCATTTAATACTGAACAGTTCCATGAGAATATACACTAAATCAAACTCAGTTGAGCAGAAGAAAAAAAAGCCTATGGATTAGAGACTTTATACTTACCCAAGCTTCCTCAACTAAGCCGAGAAAGTAAGTCCCAACTTCAAGTAAGCTGCTGGGGACTGACAAGCCTTTGTAAATCCTCCAAAGCAAAGCTCCCACCAACACAATGTGCTGCCGCACCTTGAAGTCCGCACATAAACTCTGAGTCAGACTATGCCTGGAGAGAGAGCATTGTGCTCTCTTCCTCCCCAGGGAAAGTGAGTGAGTACAGATGGAAAGGAGACAGGGAGTCACCAGGGTCCCTGGTTATGTCTTAACAACCCTGTATGTGACCAGAAGCATCGCCTCATTGAAACTAACCCTGACCATTAGATACGGGAAAAAGAGCTAAGAAGCTTTTATTTGAGCTAGATCTTCACCGCCTTTGCAGTGAAGGCAAGGTGTTCAAACATTAAAGCTCATTTCCTCATATCCCAGCATCTCTCTGGAACCCAGCTCTTGCAAAGAGGGAGGTGGTGCTAGGTCATGGCTTTGTGACTATGGTCACTTTCTGCCTGACTTCCGATCCCTGGAGCATCTCTGAAAGTCAAAATGTGCTGGTTATACTTGTCTACTTCTTTATCCTGTTCCTCTGCTGTCCATGCAGGACAGCTTGGCTTTCTGCTCCATCATGGATCCAGCAGTACAGGCTGTCATATCAGGTTTGCAAGTGACTCCCCTGAGTTCCTTCATTATACCTGTTTAGGCTTCATTCTGGTGAGGCTGAGGTTGAATTTCCCTTCAGGATTCAATACCCCTATATTCTATAGAAAAGATCATAGAGATCAAATATCCGCAGAGATTTCCTTGCATGCAAAATTCATGGAGGCTCAATTCTGTTATCCAAAGCACTGTAGCATTTGTGTGTAATCTACACAAAACCTCTTGTGTGCTTTCGGCTACCTCCAGACTATTTAACACACCCAGCGACACCAAGCAACACCAACAATGCCATGTAAGCAGCTCCAATTTTTTAAAAAAAAAAATGGGACAAGGAAAAGATGTTTCTGGCTAATACAGATACGTATTTTCCCGATAGCATGGATCCTGTGCTGACCAGCGGATGGGAAACTTACAGGTGTGGAAAAGCAACTGTGCAGAGTGCAGTGCAAACATGTGCAGTATACCTACATCAGTGGTATGTGTATACTCTGAAGTGCTCACCCAAATGCACACCAAATAAAGTTACTGTTTTCAGGCCTCCTCCTTCCTCCCATGTTTACGCTTTGTCTATTCTCCAAACTCTCTGTAACCAGCCTTGTCCAGTACACAGGTGATACAGGCCACCTAATGTATCCTAGTAACTATGTAAAAGTAAAACTAGCCAGGTAAAATGTGTTTCAGTAATATGTTACTTCTCCCAGTATACTTGAACTACTTTCTCTTCACCTTATAAGCAACAGAAAAAGTAAGATGATGAACCCTGTGCTCTCTCGCCCTCTGGGAACATTCGGGTCCAGTATCTCACCTTCAGGCTTCACCATCAACTTTGGCTCACTCATGCAGTCAGGGTTCCTACCACACGGCAGGTGCTATCTTAGCCTTAGGTAGAAAATGGTGATAGTTCTTACTAGGGGGAAAATTCTTTCCCCAAAACTTGTGTTGACTTTTGAAGCTCAGTAGAGCCAGTCAAGCTGAAATGATGCCCACAGTTAGGAATCTATCCCTTGGGATGGTACCATGGAGCCAGTCAGCTGAAATGCTGCTCACAGTAAGGATTCTATTGGAGCCAGAAAAGCTGCAATGATGCTCACAGTAAGGATTCTATCCCCTGGGATGGTACCATGGAGCCAGTCAGCTGAAATGATGCTCACAGTAAGGATTCTGTCCCCTGGCATGGTACCATGGAGCCAGTCAGCTAAAATGATGCTCACAGTAAGGATTCTATCCCCTGGGATGGTACCATGGAGCCAGTCAGCTGAAATGATGCTCACAGTAAGCAGTAAGGATTCTATCCGCTGGGATGGCATCATTATGAAAAGAGCAAATCGGACACTGAAACAGACAAGACTTGAAAACAGAGGCAAAATTAGGATGATGATTTTGTCAAAGATCACCGAAGAATAAAAGCAATGGTGAAGATGACAGAAGCATATGGATTATTCTCTTCCTCAAAGCTCTCAATTGCAAGCAGTCCTGGGAACACCTAGCCCAGAATTTCAGGGTCTAAGACAACATATTGCCATTGTGTAAGCACCTAGCATGTGACATTTTGTTATGGCAGTACTAGCCTGCTCATGCTCTTTTTTCTTTTTTACTTTCTTTCTTTCTTTTTTCTTTAGATCTTAGAAAACAGGAAAGGCATGGGACCTTGGGATCTAGGTTTGATCTCAGAAGCCACATTAAAAGGCAGGTCATAATTGGACATGCTTGTAATCCTATCATTGGGAAGCTAGCTGAAGACAGTTAGATCCCTGGGGCTTGCCAGCCTAACCTACTTTGTAAACCCATTGCCAAAGATAGACATTGACTCAAAAAAAAAAATACGGTGGGAGGCACCTGAGAAATAATCACTGAAGTTGACTTCTGACCTGTTTATGTACACAACCATACACACACACACACAAAGGAAGGACTCCGCCTTCACAAAAACAAGAAATTCTACTAAAAAGTCCATGACAATATAAGAGACGGGAGCTGTAGCAGGAATGAAACAAGGAGAAGACATAAGTAGGGAAGCAAAGTTATAAATAGGGTTCATGATTGCGGGGCCTGAGAACACTGGCATAGAGAGTCACTGTAATGAGAGACCCTGCAGGTTTTCCTGGTTGGTCCCTTCTGAGTCTTTCTGGAGAAAGGCACACTGCAGTGGGTTTCAAGCTAGAAGAAACACTCTGAAGGCACCCAACCCTTCCAGACATGGCCAGTGCCTAGAAGACAATGGTGTTCTCCACACAAGGGGTGACAAGAATCCCAAATGACCTTGCTCCAGACAGTCACGTTCCCCGAGTTAGAATGCTACTCCTCTGGTGACAGGTTCTAGCAGAGTTGCTCCGAGAATGATCCAGAACACACTCTTTCCATTTCATGAATCTATTCAGGATGTAGCAAGCAAAAATGGGAATGTGAAAAGCAAGTAGCAGATAAATAGAAGCAGAAGAGAAATAGCAGCATGGCTTCAAGTCAGGCACCGGTAGCATCCGGCAGACGTCACTGGGGAAGCCATGTTCAAACAACCATACTGAAGCCACTGACTGGGACATTTCCAGGGAAGATGGTTTTCCTCACAGGTGAGTTTCTGGCTTCTTATTTCTACATGAGGCATTTTTATGCTGTGAGGTAAACAAGTCACCTCTACTGGAGATGTTTTACCTTCCGGCTCTTCTCAGGGGAGGGGTGTTTTTAATTCTCTCACCCATCTACTCTTTTCTGCCTCTCTGCCACAGAGTGAGAGGGGCAGCCTGAGCCAGGACAGGGCGTGGTTTTTTTTGGGGGGGGGGTGTCACTGGAAATAAACATGCTTGAAATTTAGGCAGGGGCCGGACTCCTGTTCCTTGCTCCCTAAGTCTGCTTGCAACAAGTTCAAACCTTGTGTGACAATTTACTAAAGCAAGTCTCTTATCAGGGGAAGAAGGAAAATGATTTCCCAGTTCCTGTCCAGAGACAATCTCCCCACTTACTCACTGGGATATTACCTGAGTTCTAGACTGTTTCTACTATGAAGCTGGAATCCCAAACATCAGCAAAGTCCAGTGCTTGAACTGATATGGGTTTTCCTTGAACTATATCCTCCCTCCATGAGGGCTAGTGCCTCATTTGCGGCTTTCTAGAAGTGGTCCACTACAAGCAGGGAAAGGAGTTCTTTCCTCACCGTGCTGTGATGATTGACTGATGGGCAGAACAACTGAAAATTCTGGAAACATATAAATGGATGCACTCGTGAATGCTGGGTCTGAGTGATGTCATTCACTGGTACAAGAGACATAAGCCATCTCGGAAACCCTCAGCATGTGTCACTGATATTTCAATTTCACTATCATTCCCATTTTTAGCACAATGCTGAGAATGAGCAAATGAATGGGAACCTGCCAGGCAAAAGAAAGAACAAATTAGGGGTTTTACTTCAGAGCAAAATTAAAGAAATAAGATGGTACTTGAAGTAATAGACACCTAAAGAAGACCTACACCTGTTCTTTAATAAAATTAAGTCATACGCAGAAATACGATGTGTCAAATGAAAGTCATAACCACAGGGATATGGGCGCAGCACGGACAGGAATCGCATGCTTTAGTCTGCCAGGAGAGGTGAGGGAGACAGTTTTAGGGAGCAGAATGGAAGGTTTTCTGAGAGTAAAGGATGAAGTCACAGGGCTGGAGTTATAGTTCAATGGGTAAAAGGCTTTCCTCAAAAGCTTTAGGAACTGAGTGTGAATCCTCAGAACTCATGTAAGTCCAGGCATGGCAGCATGCACCTGTGACCCCAGGGTTCCTATGGCAACATGGAGGTGGAAATAGCAGAGTCTCTAGAAGCTCATTGGTCAGCTGAACCCATGTTTACAGTGATAAACAAGAATTCTCATGTCAAACAAGGTGGAAGGCAATGGACTGACACCCAACATTGTCCTCTGACCTCTACATATGAGCCATGGTATATGAATACCTGTGCTCACTCGCGTAAATGAGTGTGTGTGTGCATGTACTCACACACACACACACACACATGCACACATGCACATGTACCAAGAGAGTGTCATTGCCTTTTATACCAAGTACAGAAGCTATATGCCACATCTTATTATTTTTTTTCTAAGCAGTGAGGGGACCCATAATGTCCCCTCCCTGCTCTCTCTCCACAGAGTCATTCTGTGGCCCTGACTGGCCTCTGACTCACAGAGCTCCGTCTATATCTGCTGAAATCCTTTAGTGTCTTGTTCACCGCCTTCTCCTCCATCACTAAAATGTAATCTTTGAGTCAAGAGAGACCTGGGTTGACTCATTTATTACTATGTCCTCAATACTCCAAATCTTGCCTGAAATGGAATATCTGATGCCCTAAAAAGGGAAGGAAGAAAGGAAGGAAGGAGGGAAAAAAGGAAGGAAGAAAGGAAGGGAGGGAGGAAGAAAGGAAGGGAGGGAGGGAGGGAGGGAGGGAGGGAGGGAGGGAGGGAGGGAAGGAAAGAAGGAGGGAAGGAAGGAAGGAAGGAAGGAAGGAAGGAAGGAAGGAAGGAAGGAGGGAGGGAGGGAGGGAGGGAGGGAGGGAGGGAAGGAAGGAAGGAAGGAGGGAAGGAAGGAGGGAAGGAAGGAAAGAAGGAGGGAAGGAAGAAAGGAGGGAAGGAGGGAGGGAGGGAGGGAGGGAGGGAGGGAGGGAGGGAAGAAGGGCAGGCAGGCAGGCTGAGTTCAGTTCTACAGTATGGTGATGACCTGGTATCACTTACTAACAATTTATTCCATTCCCAGGAGTTCACGTGGGGACATTGATTTTAGCTAATTTAACCTGGAGCAGAGCAGACAGCAAGAGACCCGGATTGAACTTCGCAGTTCGTGGGCCTGCTGTCTCATTGGAAATCTTTACATGTCTTTCAGTACTGCACATCTGCAACCAAGCATTTCTCCTTTGTGTGACTTGCTTGACTTTCTCCTTGAGGTAATGCCACATGGCCTTTCTCCGTCTCCTGGAGCCGGGCTGCATTACGGAAAGATGCATCTGTGCAAATCTGAAAGCCTGCTATTCATTTCCATGTGCTGCCTGCAGTCCGCTGCTTCAAGATTTCTCTCTTTAAATCCACCATTAATCCCACTAGAGAAAGCACTGGCATTAGAATTCAATTTCAGCTTCCTGGCAGGCCAAGGCAAGTGCCAGCGGTCTCTGAGGACTGTAGCAAAGCTTCCTGTGGGGGGGGGGGGGGGGGGGGGCAGTCTCCAGTCCACACAGCTGGGAGCACAGGTGAGAATTTCCTGTATTGGAGTTTAAAAAAAAAACTGCCTTAAATTACTGCAGTATTGCCCTCCAGTGCTATCTAGAGATTCTTCCCTAGATTTAGTGACTTCTAGAAAGGCTTTCAAGTCCTTGGAGCTGTGCCGTGCATTTCCAGAATTTAGTAAGTAAGGTCATTTCAGTTGGAAGCATAAATCACAGATCCACAAAATTTCCAGAGCCCAATCAGGCTTTTCACATATGAATTCCTCTAAAGAGCAAGCTGCTTTCATACCCGGTGAAGTAAATCTTCTGTCAGCCTTGTGACTTCTTAATAATGTGTATGTTACATAATGGTACTTATCTCTGCAAACAGATGTGGCTGAACAGGATGCTGACGTAATCACAGAGCGGCTGAGGGCAGAGCTCTGGGACTAGGATGTCTCTGCTTGGTCCTTCTGACCAGCCCTGTCATCCTGGGCATGTGACTTCTCACTGTGGCTCAGGTTCCTTAACGCATGGCCACACCTCCTACATAGAGTCCTTGTAATAACTGTCCTCTGTAGCACGCACGATTAATAAAAACCCAGAGACAGATATTGGGGTTCAACCTGAAGGTCAGAAAAGCAAAACAGCCAGCCACTGGCTGTTATCTCTACCTCAGTCCAAAATGCCAGTTCTGCCTTCAGGAATCCTCAGAATGAGACTGAGCTGAGAGCTATCTCCTCCTGTTTTACATTCCTCTCTAGGGCTGGGATTAAAGGTGTGCACCACTACTGCCCAGTTTCTATAGCAAACTAATGTGGCTACTGGGATTAAAGGTGTGTGTCACCACTGTCTGCTCTGTAAGGCTGACCAGTGGAGCTGTTCTACTCTCTGATCTTCAGGCAAGCTTTCTTTATTAAAATACAAATGAAATATCACTAAAGTCCTCCATGTAGACTATGCTATTAAGTTACCTTATTAACCTAGGGTAAGCAGGGTAGCTGATATAAGTTTTAATTCATCAAAATTATACACAAGTTTAACTCTTGTTCCACTAGTTACATTTCAAGTGTTTGGTGACTGTATAGCGAGTAGCTACCATTCTGAACAATGCAATGGGGTAAAAGACTTTCGTAAATTGATTTTTATATTAATGATGCATTTGTGTGTGACAGAATGTGTTTGTGAGCACAGGTGCACCTGGACGAGAGAAAAGGGCATAGCGTCTCCTGGAGTAGGGGTTACAGGGCTTTGCGAGCTGCCGCTGTATTTGGCAGGACTGAATTCAAGTCCTCTATGAAAGAAGTACACACTCTTAACCTCTGAGCCTTCGCTCCAGTGCCTCTGGTGGGTATAGTTCTATGAGGCAAACTATGACCACAAACAGGCTTTCAGTCACATGATTGCTCATGCATTTTCTGCGCTTGTATCCCTCTAATCCCTATTACCAGTTGTTCCTGAGTTGGTAATTTTCTCTTTCGGGGGTGGGGTGGTGTGTATGTGTGTATGTGTGTGTGTAGGCATCTTCGGGTAGCTGGACACGTACATGAGGAAGTGAAACCAACTGCAATTGTCCTTCCTCAGGAACTGTCCTCCTAGGTTTTTAGACAGGGATCTCTCTTTGACCTGTAGCTTAACACACAGAGAGAATGGCTGGCCAGGAGCCCTGAGGATCCACCTGTCTCCACACCCCAGGACTGATTGAGATTACAAGCATATGCCACAATGTATGACTTCTTCATGTGGCTTCTGGGGCGGGAATTTAGGCCCTCATCTTACACAGCAAAGACTTTGTTGACTGGGTGGTGTCTACCCCAATGAGCTGGAAATGTTCATGCTACTTCCTGTTCATTTTCCTTGTCACAAGCCTGTACCTTGGTCTCCCCCCACTTTTTGAGTTTTCCGAGGTATCCTCCGGAGCATCCCAGCTGAGCTCCCAAGCCCTCATCATCCCTCCTGTGCCAGGCTCAGCCAGCCCTGTGAGACTCTCAGGACCAAGATCACACTTTCAAGGATGCGTGTGTTCCCATAGTCCCTGGCTTGAAGTAGGCACTCAGACGTTTGCCGGAAGGGAGCATCCTGTGAATCAGCATGCCATCCTCTGCTAGTTCTCAGCAGCACAGCTGTGCCCCGAGGCAAGGCTCACAGCTGTCAGCCTGTAGGTGCTTCTTGGAGGTGGCCAGGGCGTACCTTTTTCAGGTATCGCTTTTCCATAGGGCTTTCCAGGGCTCTCCAGGGGAGCCATGGTCTCTCGTCGTAGCCTAGCATCTTTCCAGGCCTATGTGTGAAGCAAAGTGACCCTCGGCTCTCTACCACAGTCTTCTAGTCCAGATCTCACTCAAAATCGCTGCTGGCAATAGCAGGAATGACACTAGCGTTTTCCAAACAGCTCTGCTTAGTATCTTAGAAGAGCATGCAGAAGGCTGCAGTTTTCAGGATCTTTGTCAGATGCCGCTGTTGAAATCTTAATCTCCAAAATCATGGTATACAGAGGTGGTTCCTTGCCAGGAGAGGGAAAGTCTCATAAGTGGGATAGAACCCCCGAGATGACTAGAATCCTCCAGCACACACCTCTTGCCCCCTTGCCCCTCCCGCATGAAGACACAAGGGAGTGCCTGCCCCAACAAGGATGTCCTCACCAGCACCAAACAATGTTGGAACTCTAATCATCAACTTCCAGTCTCCAAGAGTAATGTTTGTTGTGTGAGCCACGGCATCCATGGTATTCTGTTAAAGCAGCTTCCACCGACTGACAGTTTCCATGCTGCCTCCACTACTACAGCGCTGGAGACTTAAAAGCCATCTGTCCAGTTCCTCGAACTATGAGCTAGGGTACATCTTCCTCATTACAATAAGAAGCGATGTAATGCTTGACTCTGAATCCTACATTCAATGACACCAGTGAACCATGGAATGAGGTTCCCAATTCTGTCTTTAAAATACAGAAACCATCACTGATTGGATGGTCCAGTAATTGGGACTTGGTGATTGTCATTGGATAATGAGAGTTAATATTCACCGTTAGGATGCTTACTATGTGCCAGATACTCTGACCAATGCCGGCCTGCATTACTTACTTAAGTTACCTGCCCTAGCAATCCTACAGCGGTGAGGGAAAGTAGAGAGTGGAGAAAGAAGACTCATGATGTTTTAATAGCCTATTCTTTGAAGACACAAACTGTCACTTTCACTGAAGAATTCTGCTTCACTAGAATCTAGCCCAGTCCCAGGTCAAGAGAAGAATGAAAGTCCATCTCTCCAAAAACTTTGTAAACACCACAGATATAAAGCCTTCCTTACAAACAAGCTTGAAAGACTTCTTCAGTTTATCAGATAAAAACCATAGATTTGGACTGAGATATGACTCAGTTGGTGAGGTTGCCACATGAGAATGAAGAAGTGAGTTTGATCTGAGGAGCCCATGAAAAAGAAGCCAGGCAGGGTGCTGCATGCTTATAATCTCAGGACTGGGGAAGCAGAGACAGGCAGTGGTTCCCTTGTGCTCACTGGCCTGCCAGCTTAGCCTGCTTAGTGAGAGAGCCTGGATAGAGCCTGAAGAACAACATGAGAAGTTGTTACCTGGTGTCTGCACACACACACACACACACACACACAAATATTACATTCAGAGTGTGAGTATATATTTGTATAGACTTAAAGAAAAGAGTTGACAAATGGCCAGTTAGCAAATAGTTTAGACTTTATCTCAAGAGGGCTTTTCTTAATGGCCAATGTCTAGAACACGTTTCAGTTCAAATTAATTGCAATCTTTTGGAATGTGAGACCAGATATCCATAGCGAATGTTCCCAGGAGACGCTGAACTGCAGCTTAAACTAATAAGAACTAATGTCACAGGGCCGATCCAGATGGAACTGCTGGTGAAGAAATATGTCACCGCTTCAGAAGAAAGTTTTGACGTGCTATATGCGGAAGCAAGAAGAACAAACAGGAAGAAACAAATGCCTTCTCCCTCTCCACCCTGCAACCTCTCTTGGTGCCCCCTACTGGCATAGTCTAACAAAGCTAAGAGATGGTTTACAGACCACCTAGCCAAAACACCACACTGCAGGACGTGAAGGATAGATTTGCCGGTGGGCAATCATAGCTTAATTCTAGCCTGGTTTACCTTTTTGGCTGTTGAACATTCAAATATGCTTATCCATACATATCTAATTTCATCGTAACAGGAAAGCCACTCTGCATCCACGCCATAGGGAAAACTCTTCCTATGAAGGAAAGCACCTTCTGTTTCTAAAATGAGGGTGACACATGACAAATTCCATCAGGCAGTGCATCCATGGTGTGTGTCTTTGATAAGACTCATCACAGCCACCTCTGAGGCTTACTTCATCTAAAGACAAGCTAGAAATGTGACCTCTAAATAATGTGGTGAGTTCCTAAGACACGGAAACTAGCAGGGTTCAATTCTAGGTTAGGCCAATGGTATCCAATGCACAACCTCTTGCAAATAACAGTAAGAGGAGACATCTACCCACTTTTCCCAGTCGTTCCTAGATCCCTGGAGCCTAGTGCTTAAGGAAAGAACACCATGCAATTGACTTAATGGAGCATCAGTCAGCTCAAGTTAGAGCCCAGCTAAGGATGCTGTCTTCTGACCAGAAAGATAACAGACTTCTATAAAGTATCCCTACACTAGCCCGCTTTCTGATGGTCATGAGGTTTGGAAGGAAGACTGCAATTCCGTGGCAAGGACCTGTTGTTGTTCTTTGTGAAATTGGCTCCTTGATAGAAATGGCACTGTGTGGGATGCTCCGGCTACAGATCAGGTCCTTGGGTGATCCCTGAAGGGTGCTGGTTGAGGAACTTCATGCACCAAGATAACATGTGGGTGGATAGCCACAGCATTTCAGTTAGGACTATGTCCTACCCTGCTCCACTGTAATCAGACAGCCACCAGGTAACTGGTTGCTGCATCCAGGATATGGTACCATACTAAAGAGCCAAAGTAGGTCTTGGCTGTTGCCAGGTTAAGTCCTCAGAAGTAGCCTGGACCAGGTCAGCTTTGGAGACAGGAAGTTCATGTTAAACTACACATACCACCTATCCCTGTTATCACTGCAATATCATACATTGACCCATGGAATGAGAAGGATGAGGCAGGGAAGTGTTCTGATTGACAGCAGCCAGCAATGACAGTAGATGTACCTCATTCAAAGTTGTCCCCACTGCTATGGCAGCCTTTCCCTGGACCTTCAGATGGAACATGGATGACATGAGCTACTACTAACGACTAGAATTTTGGGGGGTCTCTCACTTTGGGGACTGTAGTCACCTCCTGATTACTGTCCATACTTCTCAGTCAAGAAAGATTGTGGTGTCTCATGCTCAAACTGAGACAGAATTCTGTTAGTTACATGATATCAAATGTTTTTAATGTGACCCCAAATGCTAAGAGGATCCCTGTAGTAGCTCAGGGGCAAGCCAATCTAGCCAGTCAGTGGGCTCCACGTTCAGTGGGAGACCTCTGACACAGGTAAACACTCAGATTCACATGTTTACGCACCTATTTATCCCCTCTCTCATACACACATGCAAAGAAGGAGGGTCAAGTTTACTTGTTAGTATCTTCCTTCTGCCTCTGTGTACTGAGAATACACCAGCAAATGGTCAGGACTTAGGCTAGGTGGTGAATAAGTATCTCCCCTTCTAATACAGCTGTTGATGACCTCATCAACACCATCCATGACATCTTTTAGAATGCTGGGAGATATACATGGTAATGATTTGGTACTCTGGCCTCCAGAAGCATGAGGGCTCTTCCCGGATAAAAGCCTTAATATTTCTCTCAACTTCTGCCCCCTGAAAGCCACTCAACTCCATTCTTCCTGCTCAGGTAGCTTTTAGCTTCCTTCTACCATACGCTCTGCTTGTGTGGCTTCCTCCAGGTAGGAAGCATTCTCAACTCATGCTCTCTGAGAAGCTGTTTCTAGAAGCTTCTCCAGTTATTAAACAGTAAATGTGTCTACTGGGAAAGGCGGCTCCAGAAGTTATTGACACATTAGTGTGAACTGATTGAACAACAAGAAACAAAATCATTCTGTAATGTCAAGAACACTTCTTTCCAAAGGGTTGCACAAACATATCATAGTGCCCTACAACTTCTCCCATGAACCCAGAACAGACTACGCTTTACAAAACTGTGATTCGGTTATCACCTAGGGATGCTTGGGCACTGGCATTTAAGTGCGGGTCTTGACTACCATCCAATCTAGATTTCTGATCTGCTTCTCCTTCCCCACAGTAGCAGCTGGTGAAGGTCATTATCACAAGATGGCATTCTAGTCTCTTGGCATCATGTCTTAATTGTGTTTGCATTAGGATTCTAGAATTTCTTGCATCTAGTCTCCTAGATGAGTATTTCCTATTATAGGGACCATGTTCACAAAACACCGAAGGTAATGATAGAAAAGAAAGGTGTGGGATAAGGAGTGCATTCTTTTCAGCTCAGGTGCAGCCTGGAAAAATTGATTTCACTGTTTAGCCTAGAGGAAATGCTTTATTGCTTGGGGAAAGTCAAATGTCAGCCTTTTCTTATTCAAGATGTATTCATTGTTAGGAGTAGGAGATTTTTTTCTACAGATAAATATCTCGAAGGCTGTCAAACCACAGCTCCTAACAAAGGAAATCCAAAGTGGCATCATTTATCAATACTGTTGCTTTTATTCATATTCTGGAAGGTTCCCCACCACACAAAATTCATCTCTAGGAAATTGCTGTCTGTGTCATCTTAATTTCCCCCCTTTCTTTCATCCCATGTCACCTCCAAATGCTGCTACAGAAGCACCGTACATTGCATTTCAGCAGGAGCATATGGAGACGTTCCAGGGGCCCTGTGATAGGTTTTGTAGGACTGCTTAAGGATAAAGGGTCACAAGTAACCCTTGTGGCACTCTCGTAAATGTCAACCCAAGAAAGTCTTTTCAAAACTTGAGCTTTTCTCTGTATCTTAGGTGATAGATGATGACAGGAAGAGCCATATGGATGTTTCCAGATGGCAATAGCAAGAACAAAATGAGGCTTGCTGAGAAAGGAGGCTTAGAAGAGTGGGTAGCAGATGGGATGTCCGGTTTGAAAGTTGAGACCTGAATCTACCCCTACCTTCCTGTTTGTAGCGGCACATAGTAAGGCATTCTTGAATTTTCGAGTGGCCCAACTAAGAGCAATAACGTATAGGTCGTGTCTTCCACTCTCCAGTCACATTAAATTCCTTCACTAACGGCCACAATGCCATGAGGTAGAAACTGTTAGACTTAAAGGCATGAACTAACTGTACACAAAATTCAGTTAACTCAGTGGTGAACTGCCAATGCAATGCTGCCTTTGTCCTACAGGGGGCACTGCTCAATGTCTAGAGCTGGTTTTAGATACTGCCGTGAGATAAGGCGTGCTCTAGGCTTCCAATGATAGAAGCCGGTATGCCACCGAACGTCCTAGAAGCCCTCCAAAAAGACACTGCCTTTCCTGTGAGTAGCACCAAAACTGAGAAGCCTTAAATAGTCAATGGTATTAATTCAACCCTGTCTATTTATCCATATTCTTCTAATCACCGTGCTTTCCCATCTTGCCAGTGTATTGGGATTGAACATCCAAAACACGGGTTCAATGAGCAGTTGTTGAGTAAATGCACAGAAGAATTAGATAAATGACTTATTAGAATTTGTCTCTATTGTTCCGAGCCTCCAGCTCGTCAACTGCAATCGGCTTACTTCTGCCTGCCTCAACAGTGCAGCGATGCACTTCAGATGGGACACTGTCTCCGAATGTTCTTTATAATGTACAAAAGTAAAATGGGTGACAATAAAAGATCTCTTACTGCAGACAGGCTAGGATCAAAGCAAAGCAAACTGTGAAGGGTGGCAGTTAAACTCGATGATAACACAGAAATTTAAAGACATATCTCAGAATACAAAATAGGCGGTATTAACGGAAAGGAGTATCCATGGTAATTTCCTTGAACTTTAAAATATCCGCTCCCATTCATCCTGGCACCCTGGGGTCTTCAGGGCCACCATTCCTCATTAGTCACTTTTTCATCACTTAATTAAGGACAAGAAGAAATGCCCCAAGTCAACAGTTAAGTGCACCTTCTCAGAACTCATTAAGACCCACATAATAGAATACAGTGGCCCTGGCTGTTGGAAGAAGTTGTTTCTAATGGCGTCAGAAGGCATTTTGCTGGGTTTTCTTCTCTCCAGGCTTCTCGACAATTCCCCAGGCAGGTCAGCGTGGTCTTAAAAACACTGTGAAAAGGATGTGCAGGGAGGCTTTTCATCCTTTAGTTGGCGAATTTTCGAACATCGAAAATTGTTCACTGAGATCAGCCCTTTCAAAAAACAACAACAGATGGGAGGGACCTACCGCCCCCCAGGGTCCCGATCAACCCTAATCTAGGAAAACAAGGCTGCGGGTTCTCTCCTCTGCTGTAAGCAAATTGGCCTACAGTGTTCTGAGCCAGGATTCTCAGGCCATCAAGGAGGCAGGACATTCATAGTGTATGCTCTGGGCTGCTGGTACAGCTGTGCCAGCTGTGTCACTTGCTAGCAGCCTCCAGCCATCACCATCATAGCAATTATGTCATTAATACCAAGCATGAGGCCGGCATCTTTCGGTCATTACCGGGGGGGGGGGGAGGCTTATGAGACCAAAGGGTATACATAACGACCAAGTTTCTAGTCCTAGAGAGCTTAAAGCAAAGGCCTGCCTAATCACCTTGTCCATTTGATAGCCTCTGCAGGCTATCGAAGTCCAGAGTGTCAAATATGTGGTTATTTTTAAATCACGCTTACATACAAATGAGCTGGCTGGTATTTATGATGAACCACCAAAGCAGATCAGCTGAGGTGCTATTGTGATTGTGAAAAAACACTCTACAATCAGGGCATTCAAAGCAGCCCAAGAAAGATAGGAAATGACTCATCTCTAAGTATGTGCCACTGGGAAATGCAGGGATTGGATTTGCCTCTGGTTGTCTGTATTCACTCCCCCCATGCACACTTATAGCATGACATATAATGTACATTGACTCCGATTGTCCAGCCCCCAAGGAAAAGCAGCTCCAAAAGCTCAAGGGAATACATTCGTGTTTTAGTCCCTGTGTGTCTCCCCACCTTTATCTCACACCAGCCTCCTCTTTACCATGACCCTTCAGTCTCCTTGTCCAGCTTCTGCATTGCTTCCTGCTGTGGTACTGTAGCACATCCGCTTCCTGTCTGGGATGCTCTTCCCTGCTATGGCTCGGCCAGTTTGATCTTCCATCTGTTTCTCACTTCAAAAGCAGCTCAGCTGGGTGTCTTCCATGAAGTTTCTCATACGTTGGAGCTACCTTTTCTCTGTAAGTTTACATCAATGTGTATAGCTACTCGATTGATGTTTGCATTTCTCACTAGAGTATCAATTCCAGGAGAGATGGACAATCAATTTAAACTCAGTACCTAGTCCACTAGCCGCCATAGCCTGGGATGACCAAATATCAATGAAAAGATGGACAAGAATGAAGGAAAGAATAAACTCTCTTTGGTTTACCCTCTTTTAGGACACGATTTATTTTCAGAACTCTAGTTCTCTTAAGAAGTTTGAAATATTAAACTCATTTTCTTCTATCTCTAATATATAGCAAAGAAAAAAAGTATTAATGTGGACCGGTGGGAAAGTCCCGTAGCTCACTGAACAGCCAGTCTTCAGAGATGAATTCTAGTGTGCCAACTTGTTGATGCGATACCTGAGATGGTTTCTTCAGGTGTTACTGTCAACCTTCTTGTTTGAACACAAGTCTCCCACCTCCTCTTCTCTGCCCTTCTCTTCCTTCTCTCTTATCTCTCTCCCTGGTCTGTTTTTGCTTTGGGATTTTTATTTTGCTTCTTTTCAGCTTGTTTTCTTTGGTTTGGTTTGTTATTGGTAGATGATATTTGGTTTGGGTTTTATTGCTCTGTTTCGGTGCGTGCTCGGCAAGTGCTGGACCACTGGCAACAGCCCCAGCCCCTTCTCCATATCTCTGTGACACTCCTTGTATGTAAATGGTGAGCTTTCTGCTTGGTTCCAAAAGTCAAGTCTACTTTCAGCCATCAATTCCATAAACACCTTAAAACTCCTTCCCTCTCTCTCTCCCTCGGCTGCAACCTGTGTCAGAGTCTGAGCAGGGAGGTGGAGAGTATGTGGCAGTGATGGAGAGAAGTAAAGGCATCTTTCTCTATCTGAGCCGACATCTGTGGTTTATGGTTATTTCACTCTGTCCATTGGTACCACCTTATAGTGGCAGGTAAAGGTTGGGGGCACATAAGAAAGACACAGAAATTTGTCCATTCCCTGGCTTTAGCCACATGTGAACCTTCATTTCTGGGGCTCTGTGGCAAAGCTTTCTCTGAGATTACCTACACCAACATTCATCGTCTTGTTAAAGCTCTGGCAAGATGGCTGTAGCTCAGCTTCCTTCCTCAGCTGGAACTCGGCTCACCTCAAAGCTCTGTGGCTCTACCACAAAAGATAGTAGCAGTGACAGTAGAAGTGCCCCAGGTGGTCCCTCTCTGGACTGCCGTGGCTCTTCAGTTCTCTTTGTCTCTTGAATCTGCCCAACTAATCATAAAGAACAGGTCAACCAGTTAGCTACAAAACACTCATTGAAGAAAACAGGGGAGAATGAGATGCCACAATCTCATAGACTTACCTGGTTCCCTCGGTGGTTTTCTTGAGGGAAATACCTGAGGAAGCACCGCAGAGGATGCTGAGGAAAGACGTGGTGGTCTCCTCAGCTAGCAAGGAAGGGAGCCTAGCAGACTGCCTTCTTTCTAACTGGTTCCCTCAGCTCCTACCCTGTTTTTCTCCTTATCTGTATCTGGTAAGGAAGGCCATTGAGAGGACTGGGGATAGCAAAGCCAAGCTGGTTTCCTTATAACGAGCCCAAGAATGTATGTATGTTCCAGTAAGGTCTGTGTCTCTGCCTCCTGAAAATTAGGAAGTGACTAGTTGGACACCCTCTCTCAGAAGTTACCTTTTCTACTTTGTCCATGGGAAGAGCAGTATGCAAAGCTGGAGAGATTGTGTCCATTGTGGAAACATGAAGAAATGAGTTGGATTCCTAGCACCCACATAGTAAGTTGGATATAGGGGTGCACACTTGTAATACTGGGGCTTGGGAGGCAAAAAGGGGAGATCTCAGGTCTCACTGGCCAGATCTCCTCATCTACTTGAATTGGTCAGCCTCAGGTTAGTGAGACACTATCCCAAGAAACAACGTGGATGTTTCTTGAGGTTGTCATTGGTACGCGTGCGCGCGCACGCACACACACAGACACACACAGTGCTTCCATCGGTGTTTAAATCCATTTTAGAAAGGAAGGACTGAAGAATGCCTGTGGCCTCAAAATCCCCTCCTTGCTCTCACTGCAAAGATACCTGGTTCAGGGAAGAGAAACTGGCTGAAGAGGATCTGCTACAAAATGAACTCAGCAAGCTTTCATCTCAACAAGGGCTGTGTGGTTTCTCATCCCATAAAGGAATCCTCAGAAGCACAGATGTTAGAACCAAGCATTCATCTTTATCTGTGGCTATGAAATAGAGACATTGACAAAAAAAAGTCCATTCCACTAAAATTGGAATTTGATATAGGAGGGCAATAAATTTTCTTTATTAGGAACAAAATTGGTTTCTCAACATTTAAAATGAACCCAGTAATGAGGTAGCTTGATCATGCACCTGGGTCCACAACTGCAGTCCTGATTTTACCCAAACTCCCCACCCCCTTTTCTAATTCTCTTTTCTGACTTTCTTCTGGCTGTTGTCTCAAGTTTCTCACTCAGGAATGGCTTGGTCGTATGCCTCCATCACCTGCTTCCTCTGGGCCACAACTCGGAGGCTCGGCTATAATTGCGCCTTGGTCAGAGTAGACATGGTGGAGACTGGAGGAGGGTGCTCCTGGTCAGGTGGCCCTGCTTTCTCCTGGACAAAGGAGCTGGCAGTAGGGACCTGTGTGTGACCCTGTGAGGCTGATCTCCTCAAACTTCCCCAGCAAGGCCCTGTCTTGTATCCCCATGTCATACATATCTCAGAGAAATCAGCTCTGCAAGTCCCACAAATGCCAGTCTGGATTACTTGCGCCTCCCCGTGATTTTCCTGAACAAATTTCTTCACACGGAATGAACTTTCAAGTTTTTCCATTCTGGTCTCTTTCTGGCTTCTAATTATTTCAGATCTCGGGCCAGCTGGAGATGGTGGGAAGGCGCTGATGGCTGGAGGGTTAGCACAATCAAGATAAGCCTCTCCGTCAGGCTATAACTTGCTCTTCGTCACCAGAAGCAAATGCCATCAGACCAGTGGCCCCCTTGCTTCTCTGAGGCCAGCATCTGCAGCTGGGCCTCTCACTGCTGTGATACTGACATGCTGGACCACCTAGGGCCTTTCTGTAAGGGTCTGGCCTGGGAATTATGGGATGTTGGACAGGATTCTTGGCCTCTCTCACAGGAAGTGTGTAGCACTCTATCACACAGAGCACCGTGACACTAAACATGTCTCTGATCCCTATCTATCATGGAACCTCTGGACAGGTGTGTGGGGAACTGGAGCCCATTCCTTACCCAGTGAAAAGTATTGACATATGGAGATCGTAGAGTTCATAAGAAAAATCCCACTCCTCATTTAGTATCAAATCTAAACCTGGACCTGGAAAAATAGCTCCGTCAATAAAGTGCGTGCCGTATAAGCCTGAAGACCTAAGTTTGATTCCTAGAACTGTGTTTTTTTTTCTTTAAAGGAAGCCAAGTGCAAAGATACATGTCTGTAATTGCACCTCTAGAGAGGGAAGAGAGAAGATACCAGGGACTTGATAGCCAGCTACCCTGGTCTACTTGGTGAGCTCCAGGCCAGCGAGAAACCCTGTCTCAAAACAAACAAACAAGTAAATAAATCAAATAAATGAATAAAGCTGGAGGAATGACACCTGAGGTTGCCCTTGGCCTCGGCACACACGTGTGCACACACATGTACATATACACATACGTACAAATTTAATAGTTTTCTATGGGACAGGGGCAGGAATATTGATTAGCAAAACATGATGCGTTCTTATGAACAGTGACAACTGCTGGCCGAGCTTCTGTCAAAGCCACCTCTGAACTCCTATTCTTCTGATCAGGACTTGAGAGTCACCCCAGATGAATCAATTTCGGGGCATTCTTCAGAGGGAGGTAGTTCTAATCCATGTCCTCTCCAGTGTTAACCAGAGTAAAATGCCAATGTTTGTTGACTTCGAGATTAATTATTAGTGATATGGAAGCTTATTAATTTTTTAGAATTTGTGCTCCCTGGGTGCATGTCTGACTCCCTGTCGAGAGCATTAGAGTCGACGCAGCTGCTCAACATCAAAGCCGCCAACCATCACCCAGGGTGTTCTCTTGTCCGGTGCAGGCTGGCTGCATATGTTGGCTTTCGAGTTTTTAATCTGGCATTTTCCAACTCAACTGTACACGTCAGTCTGTGGAGACATAATCGTTAGACACAGGCTGACCAGCAAGGACCTTCTGGCACCATGGCTTGATATCTCTATGGCCCAATTTCCCAGTAAGAGATTACACAAAGTGCCCATTCTGGAGATAGACCAGCAAAATGCCTGGAGGACTCAAAAAGGGGGAGAACACCATCAACAACAAAGAAGGTTTCTGTGTGTTCCTTTCAACAAGATTTCCATGTGCTCCTTTCAGTTTCTGAATGAATTTGCATGTCAATTTAAATATTTCAATTTCTTCAATCACTCTTGTGTTTTAGCATATAAAATCAATAGGTAATGCTCTCATCCATGCTTCGTCGATATACTTGTAATAATGAACACAGGAGCTGACTCACTCAGTGAAGTACTTGGTGGGTAAGCATGAGGACCCGAGTTTGGACCACACTATGTACATGCTTGCATTCCTGGTCATGAAAGGTAGAAACAGGGGAATCCCTGGGGCTTGCTAGCCAGCTAATCTCCAGTTGGTGAACTCCAGGTCCAGTGAGAAACCCTGTAAGGTAAAATAGAGTCAGGATATAGTGGTGCACACCTCTAATGCCGGCACAATGGGCAGAGGCAGAGGCAGAGGCAGAGGCAGAGGCAAGCAGATCTCTATAAGTTAAAGGCCAGCCCAGTCTACAGAGCTCATTCCAGAATAGCCAGGACTACACAAAAGAGAGCTTGTCTTTAAAAAAAATAAACAAAAAAGGGGGGAAGATGGAGAGTAGTAGGAGAAGACAACTAATGTTGACCTCTGACCTACACACACACACACACACACCTATACACAGATAGGAAGTAGTCTGGGGTCTGCATTACAAACAAAATGTCTTTGAGAAACTGTCTGTTGTGCTGGTGGTCAATCACTTAAGTGTTCCTCAGCCTGGACACTTCCAGATCCATTAGGAAGAAATAAGATGACAAGACGCTAGGGCCATCTTGACTTGAACTTCCATAGTGCCGGGTATGTGTAGTTCAGTTGAAACTGTTTTAATTTATACTGGTTAAACGACTGCTTGTCACAGGTCTTGCTCTCTCTGTCTCTCAGCAGAGACCATGAGTGTCTTTGGTTTCCCTATGCAAGTTTACTTAAGTTCTACCGTATTTACTTGAGTTCCTTTGAATTGACATAAAATAGCATGTACAGGCCAGGTAAAGTTAAGGATCCGGAAATTCTGATATTCAAAGTCTCTCTTAAGATACTTTAACTAGTGACTACTTTAATGAGTCATTTCCTGATGACAGAGACCTTAATGCTTATGAAATAATTCACATATTTTCTTACATTGTCTAGCTACTTTTGCAGTAAGACCAAGGCCACATTGTTCTTATATCAAAACAATTACAGAGTCTCTTTGCCCCTGTTTTCCTTAACCTAGATGTCTCATGTTGGCACAATCAAGGCATAAAATGAGGTGCTTCTCCCGCCCCCAATCCTTCAGTTACTGTGTTTGTGGGTGCTCTGTAAGCTGAAGTGGACACGTAGAGGAAGCAAGAAATGAGCCTTTATGCTAAACCATCAAGAGTTCAGGACGAAATACCAGGGGAATAAACTACCTGCTTCCTGATAGCTATTTTGCCCTGATCTTTAGTCTCTCTTTGTTTATTTATGCTTTCAGTGCAGTCCTGATTACTGCTGCTTTTGACTGATGTGAGATTATTGACCTGAGCTTCATTAAAAATACAAAATCTTCCAACTTGTTGAATGTGGTAAGAGTTAGTTGTTGACTTGTTCTCACAGACAAGAACTGTCACCTGTGTCCGAATAGATGCGTTCCTCACAATTTTGATGTCACAGAACATGGTAATGAACAACGGTTTAACAAATGCTTGTAATCCATTTGGGAGTTATTAGTCATTCTGCTTCTACCATCGAGAAGAGAGTTTGGGACCTTGCTTTTTTCACATTACCTCTTTCTCCTTTGCCCAGATACATTTTTTAAAATGTATGTTCATGTTTACATATGTGATGGTCCATGTGCATGCATGTGTGAGTGTGGAGGACAGAGAACAACCTTCCTCAGGAACACTGTCTGCTTCCTTTGAGATGGCATCTGTCACACAGCCTGGAGCTCACTGATCACTCTAAGCTGGCTGGGCAAGTCCCAGGCATCTTCCGGTCTCTGCCTCCCAGCTGTGGGGTTAGAATTATGTGCCACCATATTTGACTTTATAAATGTGGGCTCTGAAGATTGCACTGAAGTCCTTATGCTTTTGAAGACAAATACTTTAGCATGGAGCCACACCCTGGCCCCGGCCCAGGCACTTTAAAAAGAATCCATAAGAGGTATTCTATGGATATCTTATGTCTACTCTGCTTAGGTGTGAATTTGGAAGCAGGAGATGGTTGGTATCAAAACGAGCTGGCTTTAACCAAGGTGAAATCCACACTTAGGTTACATATTGGACTTTGAACCACAGTGATACCATGGTAGACACACTCAGAGCAAGCAAGAACGGGATGATGACAAATATGGGTAGATTTGTTGAATAGACCGGGTCCCTCGCAGGTCCTGGTTCGTGATGACCCTGAGAACTGACTTGAAACATACTTTGTATTTGTGACCTGCCACTCAAAGGAAACAGCCATGCATGGGTCAGTTCTCATGTACGAGACACCATCTCACTCAATTTTAATGGGCATGGTCAGGTCTATGGTTTATAGACTTACGTGTCTGCTACTGCTTCTGACCTTCCCTACGCAGAGACATGCACTCACCTTGTGAATATACACAGTTGATAAAGTCATAATTGCAGAAACTGAGAGGCTCGACTTCATTCTGACCACGTGAGTAGCCGGTGCTGCATTATCAATACCTAGAATGATATGCACTTCTGTTCAAAGAGCGGGCAGATCTAGCAAATATAATACATTTCATTGCAGGTATTTTTTAATTGATTTTTATTGAGCTCTACATTTTTCTCTGCTCCCTTCCCTGCCTCTTCCCTCCCCTTCAACCCTCTCCCAAGGTCCCCATGCTCCCAATTTACTCAGGAGATCTTGTCTTTTTCTATTTCCCATATAGATTAGATCCATGTATGTCTCTCTTAGGGTCCTCATTGTTGTCTAAGTTCTCTGGGATTATGATTTGTGGGCTGGTTTTCTTTGCTTTATGTTTAAAAACCACTTATGAGTGAGTGCATGTGATAATTATCTTTCTGTGTCTGGGTTACCTCACTCAAAATGATGTTTTCTAGCCCTATCCATTTGCCTGCAAAATTCAAGCTGTCATTAGTTTTTTTCTCCATTGTGTAAAAGTACCACATGTTCCTTATCCATTCTTCGGTCGAGGGGCATTTAGGTTGTTTCCAGATTCTGACTCTGACAAACAATGCTGCTATGAACATAGCTGAGTACATGTCCTTGTGGCACAATTGAGCATCCTTTGGATATATACCCAAAAGTGGTATTAATGGGTCTTGAGGAAGGTTGTTTCCTAATTTTCTGAGAAATCACCATATTGATATCCAAAGGGGCTGTACCAGCTTGCGTTCCCACCAGCAATGCAGGAGTGTTCCCTTTATCCCACAACCTCTCCAGCATAAGTTATCATCAGTGTTTTTGATCTTGGCCATTCTGACAGGTGTAAGATGGAATCTCAGAGTTGTTTTTATTTGCATTTCTCTGATGACTAAGGATGTTGAACATTTTCTTTTTTATTATTTATTTATTTATTCATTAAAGATTTCTGCCTCCTCCCCGCCACCGCCTCCCATTTCCCTCCCCCTCCCCCAATCAACTCTCCCTCCCTCATCAGCCCAAAGAGCAGTCAGGGTTCCCTGCCCTGTGGGAAGTCCAAGGACCTCCCACCTCCTTCCAGGTCTAGTAAGGTGAGCATCCAAACAGCCTAGGCGCCTACAAAGCCAGTATGTGCAGTAGGATCAAAACCCAGTGCCATTGTTCTTGACTTCTCAGCAGTCCTCATTGTCCACTATGTTCAGCGAGTCCGGTTTTATCCCAGGCTTTTTCAGACCCAGTCCAGCTGGCCTTGGTGAGTTCCCAATAGAACATCACCATTGTCTCAGTGTGTGGGTGTACCCCTCACGGTCCTGAGTCCCTTGCTCGTGCTCTCTCTCCTTCTGCTCCTGATTTGGACCTTGGGATTTCAGTCCGGTGCTCCAATGTGGGACTCTGTCTCTGTCTCCTTTCATTGCCTGATGAAAGTTAATATTTTCTTAAGTGTCTTTCAGCCATTTTAGATTCCTCTGTTGAGATTTCTCTGTTTAGGTCTGTACTCCATTTTTTATTGGATTATTTGTTCTTTTGATGACCAATTTCTTGAGTTTTTTATATTTTTTGTCTGATGTGGGGTAAGTGAAAAATTTTTCCAATTCTGTAGACTATTGTTTTGTCTTATTGACAGTGTCCTTTGCTTTACGGAAGCTTTTCAGTTTCAGGAGGTCCCATTTATTAATTGTTTCTCTCAGTGTCTGTGCTACTGGGATTATATTTAGGAAGTGATCTCCTGTGCCAATACGTTCAAGTGTACTTCCTACTTTATCTTCTATAAGGTTCAGTGTGGCTGGCTTTATGTTGAGGTCTTTGGTCCATTTGAATTTGAGTTTTGTGCATAGTGATAGATATGGGTCTATTTTTATTCTTCTACATGTTGATATCCAGTTATGCCAGCACCATTTGTTAAATATGCTTTCTTTTTTCCATTTGATACATTTTGCTTCTTTGTCAAAAATCAGGTGTTGGAAGGTGTGTGGATTAATATCCAGGTCTTCTATTCAGTTCCATTGGTCCTCCTGTCTGTTTTTATGCCAATACCAGGCTGTTTTCAGGGATTATGATGCCTCCAGAAGTTCTTTTATTGTACAGAATTTTTTTGGCTATCGTGGGTTTTTTGCTTTTCCATATGACATTGAGTACCGTTCTTTCAAGGTCTGTGAAGAATTTTGCTGGGATTTTGATGGGCATTGCATTAAATCTGTAGATTGCTTTTGGTAAGATTGCCATTTTTACTATGTTAATTCTACCTACCCAAGAGTATGGGAGATCTTTTCACTTTCTAGTGTCTTCTTCAATTTCTTTCTTCAAAGATTTAAAGTTCTTGTCAAACAAGTTCTCCACTTGTTTGGTTAGGGTTACTCTGAGATATTTTATGCTATTTGTGGCTATTGTGAAGGGTGATGTTTCTGTGATTTCTTTCTCAGCCCTTTTACCATCTGTGTATAGGAGGATTACTGATTTTTTTTGAGTTAATCTTGTGTCCTGCTACATTACTGAAAGTGTTTATGAGTTGTAGAAGTTCTTTGGCAGAATTTTTGAGACTGCTTATGTAAACTATCATATCATTAGCAAATAGTGAAAGTTTAACTCCTTCTTTTTTGATTTGTATCCCCTTGATCTCCTTTTGGTGTCTTATTGCTCTAGCTAGGATCTCAAGAACTATATTGAATAGATAAAGAGAGAGTGGACAACCTTGTCTTGTTCCTGATTTCAGTGGGATTGCTGGAAGTTTCTCTCCATTTAGTTTGTTGTTGGCTGTTGACTTGCTGTATATTGCCTTTATTATGTATGTTTAGGTATGTTCCTTGTATCACTGCTCTCTCCAAGACCTTTATCATGAAGGGATATTGTATTTTGTCTAAAGCTTTTTCGGCATCTTATGAGATGATCATGTGTTTTTTACTTTTCAGTTTGTTTATATGATGGATTACGGTGACAGATTTTTTTTTTCTCAACCCTTTACTATGAGATGGTATCTGTCTTTGAGGTTGAGGTGTGTTTCTTGTATGCAGAAGAAGGATGAGTTCTGTTTTAGTATCCAATCTATTAGCCTGTGCCTTTTTATAGGTGAGTTGGGTCCTTTTATATTAAGGGATATTAGTAACCAGTGATTGCTATCTCCTGTTAATTTAATTTTCATTGTTGGTAATGTTAATTTGTGCATTTTTCCTTCTTTTGGATTTATTGCTATAAGACCATCAATTGTATTTTTTGTTGATTTAGACAACTTCCTTGGGTTGGAGTTTTCCTTCTAGTATTTTGTGTAGGGCTGGGTTTGTGATTAGGTATTAGTTAAGTCTGGTTTTGTCATGGAATATATTGTTTTGTCCTTCTATGGTCATTGAAAGTTTTGCTGGGTATAATAGTCTGGGCTGGCATCTGTAGTCTCTTAGTGTCTGCATAATGCTTGACCATGATCTTCTGGTTTTCATTGTCTCCAATGAAAAGTCAGGTGCAATTCTGATAGGTCTGCCTTTATATATTACTTGGCCTTTTTCCTTTGTAGCTCTTAATATTCTTTCTTTACTCTGTATGTTTAGTGTTTTGATTATTATGTGGTGAGGGAACTTTTTTTTGATCCAGTTTATTTGGTGTTCTGTAAGCTTCTTGTATCTTCATAGGCACACATTTCTTTAGGTTGGGAAAGTTTTCTTCTCTGAGTCTGTTAAATTTATGTTTGGTGCTTTGGAGTTGAACTTCTTCTCCTTCTTCTATGCGTATTATTCTTAGGTTTGGCCTTTTCATGGTGTTCCATATTTCCTGGATATTTTGGGTTAAGCTTTTGTAAGATTTAATGTTTTCTTTAATTGATGAATTTATTTCCTCTATTGTATCTTCAGCGCTTGAGATTCTCTCTTCCATCTCTTGTATCCTGGTGTTCATGTTTGCTTTTGTGGTTCCTGATCATTTTCTCATGATTTCTGTTTCTATAATTCCCCAGATTGTGTTTTCTTTATTGTCTCTATTTCAGTTTTCAAGTCTTGAATAGTTTCTTTTATATGTTTGATTGCTTTTTCTTGGTTTTCTTTAAGGGATTTGCTGATGTCTTCCAATTTTTTCGTTTGTCTTTTCCTCCATTTCTTTGAGGGAATTTCTCATTTCCTCTTTAAGAGTTTCAAACATTCTCCTGAAGTTATTTTTTAGGTAATTTTCTTCTGCTTCATCTATATTTGGTTGTTCTAGTCTTGCTGTCGTAGGGTCTTTATGTTATTCTGGTGTCATGTTGCTCGTTGTGGTGTTGTGTGTGTTCATATATTTTCTATTCATCTTTTCCTTTAATAGGTGTGGTTGGGGCTGTCTGTGATTCTGTTGGTTAATCTTCTAGATGCTAGTGAATCCAAGGCTCAGATGGCTGTTCCTTATAGTACAGTCAGTGCCACGATTCTAGTTACCCCATTGGTCATTCCGTGTTCCTGGAGGTTGCTCAGCGCGCCTGGGTTTTGCTCTACTCCCTTGGAATTTGCTTTCTCAAGCCTGCTCTAGTCTAGGTTGTCAGCTCAGAACTGTTTCTATAAATGTCCCTGGTCTGGATCTGTTCCTACAGAGGTCCCTGGCTTGGGGTGTGTTACAGGAAGAGGAGACCACTCTTCAGAGAGTATATACTCTTGATGCCATCACTAGGAGCTATACCAGGACAGACTTACATAGCCAGTAGAGAGAGTTGCTGCATCAGAGGGAAGCAAAGCAATGAATGGAGAGGTATTTTGGACCAAGGCAGAGAGCCTAGATAGCGACAGTCCCCAGCGAGGTTTAAGAAGGGCTGCAGAGATCAAGGAGAGGCTACATTGTATTCTCTATGTCCTCTCTTCACCAAGTGTCTGGTTCTTCTCTGTAACTAGGCACCAGATGCTGCAGCCCAACCAGATGGTCATGCCAACACTTTCCTCGCCTTAGCAGGATAGTAAAATATCAGGATGGGAAATGTTTCCAGCCCCAGCTGTGAGAATCACTAAGTTGATCTGTTGAGGAAAGCAAGAAAGGAAGAAGGAATGAAAAGGAGGAAGAGGAAGGAGAGGGGGTAGAAAAGGGAAAGGGGGAGTGATGGAAAGAGAGAGAGAGAAGGGGGGATGGAGAAAGGAAGGCTGGATTGCGGCATCTTCCATGTCCCTGGCCCCAGAAACACTTCATTACATGTAACTTTGTGATTTCTCATCATGTGTAGAGCATGGGGCTGAGTACTTTTGGAGTACCATCGTCTTTCCTTCTTGTAACAAGCCTGTGCTTTTGGCATTGGTACTTTGAGGATTCCTACTCTGAAAACAAAACAAAACAAAACAGTGTTACTAGCTGGGGGACTTCAGCTCCAGGTTCTTTTCAAGTAATATCTATGAGGACTCTGTGCCCTTCTCCCCAGAGAGTGATGAGTAACCAGACCAAGCAAGAGAATTGTTTTTATGGTGATTCTTTACTAGCAACTTCAATATCCAATGCATCAATGGGGGTTGCAATCTCAATAGGCATGGGGGATTGATAATGGGCAACACACAGGCAATTCAATATCACAATTATTAATCCTACTAAACCTAATGCATAAAACCAATTCATAACCTTAATCTAACTTATCACTTATTCATAAAACACTTCTTAACCTTAATACAACTTATCCATTACTTATCTATAACCTTAATACAACTTACACATTACTTATCTATAACCTTAATACAACTTATCCATTAATTATCTATAAAACGCTTCTTAACCTTAACTTATCCATTAATATTTCCTAATCTTATCAATTATCCATAAAATATCTCTTAACATGTCACACCATAAACATATGTATTAACACATCTATGTTCTTCTCTTAACCTCTCATACACACATGAAATAGCATCATACGACCTGGTATTCCCTGGCTTAAAAAGGGCTTTTTTAATTTCTTCAGGCTGGGCTCTTGTCCGCACTGGGGGCTGGGTAGCGAAGATCGACTCTTGACCCCGTAGTCTGTGCTCGGGAGATAAGGTCCTGATGTTCCAGGCTGGTATCTGGTAGGGCCTTGGACTCGGCTTTCGGGTGACCGAGTCTCAGGAGACAAGGCTTTTAGTTCTCTACTCTCGAAGATGAGGCTTTGCTCTCAGGATGGCAAAGCGTTCTGTCTGCTCAGAAGACGAAGCTTTGCTCTCGGGATGGCAAAGCATTCTGAAAGGCAGAGTATCTAGTCTGTTCTCGGGAGACAGACCTTCATTGTCCACTCTCATGGAATGAGGATTTGCATTCGGGATGCAAGGTGTTAAATGTTTGTTTTTGGGAGACAAAGCTCTGTGCTCGGGAGACAGAGCATTAAATGTTTAGGCAAGGCATTCAATATTGCTGCTTTTCGGGAGGCAGGCTAGGAGGATCTCTCTTTCCACGGAGGCCTGGTGCCAGAGCCATTGTGAGAAGTGAGATAACCGCCCTGCTTCAGCCACCTCTTTTAAGTCAGTTCAAAATTGCCCCTCGTTTGATCCTTCTGATAACCAGATGTCCTAGGTTATCAGTATCGACTGGCCACAGAAGGGTGGGGGTCCCTCTTGTGTGGCAAGATTATTTCGTTACCATGGTTGCTGGGTGCAGCCCCCTCATCTGGCAGGGCCAGATGGGTGTGGCAGCCTTCAAGCGGGCAAATGTTCTCTTAATATTTCATCTTAGTAATTTTCCATACCACACACAAGAAGAAATGCTTTTACATTACACCAAGTTACATTCATTCTTATTCTATAAATTTCCTGCTCTATCTACACTACAGATTCCCCTTTATTTATTCATTCAGAGGAATCTGCTTCCATGCTCATTACAAACAGGCAGCTTAATATATAGCCCAAGTACTATGTACATATCAAGGCTTGAAGGGCAGACATGTCTGCTTCCAGTTGCTGGCCATAAAGTCGTCCAGCTGCTCTGATAAGGGTAGGAAACTCAGGGCACAGGTATGCCACCTTGTGTGGTGGGCCGGCTACTGGAAACCCAGGACATGTCCTGCCTTGGGTCATGGGCTGACTACTAGTGCTTCTCAAAGTATGAGACCGCCGAAGTCAAGAAGGACTTCTGACAAGTACAGCTCTTCATGAGATAGCAACCTGAAACAGAAGAGGAGGGGACCTCCTAGGTTTTGGGTGAGTGAGGTTCTTTGATCGGGTAGCAAATAAAAATGAAAAGTTCCCTAGCATAACTGTGTTAAAACCCTTGTCCATTCAAAGAACCTCATTTGGAGCTCTTACATTTATTTATCACATTGCCAGAAGCCACAAAAGCCATAACTAGTGACTCAGAGGTAGGTCGTATTCTCCTTGGCTGGCAATAGCCGGGAGCTAAGCCTTGCACTTTGCAACCAAAGTGAACTGTGTCTTTTATAATGGAAACCTTGACCTCAAGTCTTCTCTCCAAGGGGAAATAAAAAAGTGGTAAAGAGATAACCGCTCTACCAGGCCTGAATATGGGGTAGATACAGATGGCAGTCCTGCAGACTTTTGGGTCTGTGGGGGCCACAATTGACCAGGAGCCCTCCCAATGCCTCTGGTGTCAGGCAGTCAGGTACCATCATACCAAGTGTTGCCTGAGGTCTCTAGATCCAGGCACCAGAGAGAAGAAAGACAACAGCTCCATGACCTTATGGTTGGGTCAGGCAGTTGGGCAGTTGGGCGCCATTGTGCTGAAAGAGATCAAGATAGGGAGGCGGAAGAGAAGGAGAAGCAGAATGAGGAAAGATGAGGGTAGTGAGGGACAGGCTGACATAATTGGCCAGCTAGCCACCCAAGTCCAGAGAGACGCCTGAACCTGGGCTATAACCAAGGGCCAGGTCTTGATCCAGGGATCTGGAGGGGGGCGGCTGTGTTGGTGTCTGTAGCTCCTGTCGTCACTGGGGGCTGTGCAGAAGCCTGTGGTGGGGTCATGTTGGTGTTCAAAGGTCATGCTGCCTTTGGGGTTGTACCAATCTGGGTGGCCTGCATGGCCACTGGGGGCCATGGTGACAAACTGGGTTGCTGCTGAGGACCATGGGTTCTGCCAAAGCCAGGATCTGTCGATGTCCCTAACCCATGTTTCTTTCAGGGCCCTCATGGATTTCCTTGACTGGGCTGCAACCTGTGACCAGGTTGGTGTCTAAAGGCTGTGAAACTGGCAGTGTCAGGCTGATTTGGGTGGTCAGTGCTGTCAACTGGGATCATGGTATCATCTAGATAAGGGCTGTGACTGAGGGCCATGTCTGGGTCCATGACCCTGCCTTATCTAGGGTCTGTATTGATGTCTGTGACTCCTGAAACCACCAAAGACCATGCTGATGCCAGTGGTCTAGCTGTTGCCTGGGGCCACGTTGGTATCCCAGGGCCATGCTGCTGCCAGGGCCATGCTGGTCAGAATGGCTTGTACTGCCACTAGGACCATGGGGACATCTGGCCCAGGCTATTGCTAGGATCATGACTGGGTCTGTATTGATGTCTGTGGCCCATATTGTCACCAAAGGCCTCGTAGATGCCTGGGATCTGGGTCACAATCTGTGGCTATGAGGGCATCTGACGACAATGTTGCCACCAGGGACATTCTGATCTGAGTGGCCTGTATTGTCACCCAGGGCCATGGTATTGTCTGGGCCAGGGCTGCTACAGAGGGCCATGTCTGGGTCTGTGGTGCTAGAGCAGGCAGGGCCTGATTGATGTTCAAGGCTCCTATTGTCACCACCAGCCATGTAGAGAACCCTAGTGTGCCACCTCAGACCATGTCAGTGTCTGAGAACCGTGCCACACCCAGGGCCATGCTGATCTGGCTGACTGGTGCTGACACCGGGAGCCATGGAGACTTCTGGGCACAGGCTGCTGCCTAGTGTCATGTCTGGTTTCAGTTGCCCTGGAGGGCTCTGTGGATGCCCAGGGTCTGGCCGGCCACCTAGGACCAGTGAGAACAGTTGACTAATGTGTACCCAGAGCAGACAGCCACACTGTGTGGAAGCGGAAAGCCCTACTGTGTGGAAGCAGTTAGCACTCCCACCCAAGTACTGCTCCTCAGACCTTGTTACTTTGGAGCTGCAGACAAGCTCAGAGAGGTCAAGCATGCTGGCCCTGGTCACCCAGGACTGCAGTGTGCTCGGAAGACAGGAGGCAGGGGGCAGTATTCCACTCGGGTTTCTGGTTTGTCCTTTCTAGGGGTAGATCTCAGTGTTCTCTGGTCTACAGGATCTAGTGGTCTACAGGGAATCTCCTAAAAGGTAAAATCCTGATCTACCACATTAAGTCTTGTTATAATGAGAATGTGTGTGTGTCTCTCTGTCTGTCTGTCTGTCTCTGTGTGTGTGAGTGTGTCTGTGTCTGCGTGTCTTGTATGCTGGAGGATGCTAGTTATCCCCCTCATCCACACTCTACCTTATTCTCTAGAGACAGGGTCTCTGCTATTTCAGAAAGTGTGCCTGCCCAGCAGGCTGTCAGAATCTGCTGGTCTCTGCCACCCATTGCCGGGATTACAGGCATGTGCAGCCATGTCCAGCTTTTCACGTGGGTCACTGTATATTTGACCTCAGGTCCACAAGCTTGGCTATCAAGTGCTCTTAACCACTGAGCCTTTTCCCAGCCCCCCCCCAACCTCCTAGGATAAAAAATATTATGAGGGAGAATGTATGTTGACCTCAGCGCCAAGTCCTAGCCGCCTAGATTCAGAGAAGCCGTGTGTCAAACAAGCACTGTGTTCTTTTCCTTATGTTTTCCATGTCATTTAACCTCTGGTCACCCTGAAGAGTCTATTATCATCTTTATCCCCATTTTAGAATTAAAGAAGTAGAAAAATTTTAAATCTAAAACTCAAGAGAGACCCAACATCTTGTCCAAGGCCACTCAGCTGAAGAGAAATTTGGAGGATATGAACCCAGACAGTAGAGCAGGGACCACATTCTTCAACCTCAGCATTAAAGGAGGCAAACAGGGGATGGGCCAAAGGAATTTGAAGGACATCCGGGCAGTGAATGTTCTAGTATAACTGCTTTTCAAACCTCAGTATGTTATTGAGCCAGGAGCTGGGGGCACCAGCATCTCCTGGTTCAGAGCTAGGTCATAGCTGTAACTTCCCAGCATGCAGAGGACCAAGGAGGCAGCGGGCCTGGGGGCAGCTTGTCTCTGAAGGAGGATGAAAAGCACAGAAGAAAGGAGGCCCCTGCAGTCCCATCCTCAGACACCAGTTTGTGGGAACCCAGCAGCCGTGATGTAAAATAGAAAGTGAACCCGTGAGCAGATTGAGCTGCATTCAGGCCAGCAGGCTGCGGCACCCAAGCTGCTTATCAGGGCTCTGCGTCCGCCCCTTAAAGCCAAGCATTAAGGATGTGGTATCAGAACGAGGATTACATTTTAGGTCAACAAAGTGCAATCCTCACTTGTTTTCACAAAGGACAGACCTTTCTGTGCCTCCAGCTTCCTTGGTATTTATGTGTGGCTATGGGCAAGATACTTGCCCTCTCTGGATCACAGTTAATTAACTCAGACCTGTGGTTGGCAGGTCAGTGGCTCCCGCCACTTCCCACGGACTGAGCAGCTAGTCTATTTTTTACCTTGTGAAGGCAGGGGTGCGCAGATGAGCAGAACACACCCACCCCTGTTCTCTTGAGCTGACCAGTGAATGAGCCTCAAATGACCCCATGAGTGTGAGGGAAATTACCGTGTGAGAAGTAGCTGGCATGAAGAGACGTGTGTTGCTAAAAGAGAAATCCAGGTCTGGAGAGACCAGAGACCTGTTTGCTGCACAGCTGAAGGATGGAGGATGAGGTTGATCTGTCCCGGAAGACTGATTCTAGCATAGACTGTGTGCAAAGGCAGAGTCTGCTGAAGTGCGGGCAGGTTGGCTCGTCTCAGCGAAGGCCCTAGCAAAGCTTCCCGGGAGTAGAGTGTTGTGCCTGGTGAAGCTACCCCGGCTCAAGAGGGACCACACACACTTCAGCTCTAAAGTGAGGGCCACGGCTCAGTTGTCGGAATACTTATTCAGCAAGTACAGAGCCCTGCTTCCACCCCTTAGCAGCACGTGAAATGGGCATGCTTGTACAGGCAGAAGAGTCAGACTTTTCAGGTCATCCATGGCAACAGAGCAAAGATGAGGCCAGACTGGGGATTCCTGAAGCTAAAGCTGCCTCTCTTTGTTCTGAGTCTGAGAACCGCGGATGTTTTGCACAAAGCAATTATTCATATAAGGCATGACACCCTCTGCCTACTCTGTTTACATTTCTTGCACGTTTGAATTACATCATCCCTTGCTTGACTGAAGGCTGTATTGCGACAGGATGATTTGGGAAGAGTCAGCACTGGGCTGCTTCTTGTTACTGTCACCTGTGAATGGCAGGGACTCACGGTATGCCCAAAGAAACTGTAGCCAAGGATGTTTCCCATGGGGAAAACGTGCCGAGGCCCTTCAGACCAAAAGGGAAGTTCCCAGTCGAGGTGTCTTAATCCATGGAGTCTGAAGAAATGGCTCCAGTGGTTAAGAGTACTTACTGATCTTGCAGAGGATCTGAGACTGGTTCCCAGCACCTGTACTGGGCATCTCCTGATTCCACTTTCTGTTGCAAGCATAACACATACGAGACATTCTCACTCTGCCTTTCTGTCTCTTTCTGACTGTCTCTATCTCTGTGTGTGTGTGTGTCCTTCCCTCTCTCTCTCTCTTTTACATACACATACACACACACCACACACACACACACACACCTTAAATCTTTTTTAAAAGCTATAGAAGGACCTGGATAGTGAAATTGCTTCCCCTTCTCTCAACCTTCTCTAAAACGTCCATCCACAGACACGAGAAAAGTGAAGCTCACAGATTTGCCCCAGGAAGCACATCCCAGAATGTGCCTCTGAGACCTGCAAATGTGCAGACACACAGTTGGGTCCAGGGAGCTGGTAGAACATCAGAGTTTCCAGACTTCGTGTGACTGTGGCCTCCCTTCTCCCAGTAGAGCTGGGGGACCTGCAAACTCATGGTCCCTAGAACAAAACTGTGACGCATGCCAAGACAGGCTCCTCAGAGAATCCTAGGACATACAGACATGGAGATTTCCTCCGAGGAAGAGAGCTGGACAGAGAATATGTGACTTTGGCCTACGGTTCAACAGTTTAGGGAAGAGCAAAAGAGCTAACACTCGGTGGGTGCTCACTCTAAAGTAGGATCACCCCAGCAGCTCTACTTAGCTGTGAGAACTACCACTGCATGGCAGCACCATAGCCTGGGACACATGATATCTAGCTTAACCTTTCTACCATGTTGGGAAAGACACTTTATCCCCATGTCACTACTAAGGACGTCAAGTCTTAGGAAGGTTCAGAGCAGAGATCTGTTAAATCCCATTCACTAACACAGTTGCAAAAGCCAACTTTGGACCCAAGCCGGTCTTGCTTCCCTTGCCCACTAGGGCATGTTGGCTCTCTCCTTTGAGTGACTGTAGGAGACAAAGAGATGTCCACTTTGCAGATGAGGAAGCAAAGCCTGGGTTCCACGGTCAGTCACACAATGAAGGAGTGGTGGAGATGGGATGGTCTATTCACCATCTGCCAGCTCTCGGGTATGCATCCAAACGGTTCCATGTAAGGCTACGCTGAGTTCAGTTCCATTGACTGTTGTTCTCACCTCCTGCTGAGGTGCCACTCATGAGGCAGAGAGTCACAAGATTTGGGCAACTTACACCCAAAATTTAGGCGCTCCTGTGTGCAGAGACACGGTTTTGTCCTTCTCACTTTGGAAGCAGAGCCTGAGGAGATACTCATTTTTGCTTGGGGGACGCATTAAAACAGAGGCTTGCTTGACCTCTACCAGTAGACAGATGATTTGTCTAATTAGCTAAAGAGCTTTCATGCTCATGTACGTTTTGAACCCTAATGAGCCGTCACGATGAAAGGTTTGCCCTTGGCTCAGTACTGCTGTAGATCCTTCCCTTCCTCAGTGGAAAAGACCAGCTCGGTAAACAGAACCTCGTTTCCATGGAAGCACACACTCTCTGCATTTTTTGCTTCTTAGTACTTGAAAAGGTAATTATTTGATTTCTCTTTATATTTTTGGATATCACACAGCGGTTAAGGATGGCCGTCTCTATTACGCCAAGCTATTTTGAGGAGTTTGCATTTACATTTCTCTTTTAATCTGCTCTTTAGAGCATTAGCTGTCTGAGCAGCAGGGTCCACCTTCTGGTCATGGCCACTAATTCACATCCAGCAGAGCAAAGGGATGTGACCCCAGAGAAAGCGCTAGACACCCAGAAGCTAGAGTCTCTCAGTGGTGGGAACCTGTGGTCAGGGTGGTACCCAACAGATAGACTGAGACCCCACATTCACACCAGGGAGGCACACTGTCTCATCTGGTGCCTTTGCTGCCCCTTGGTGGCACTTGTCAGAAATGCAGCCAGCACGGAGCAACACTCAGTCACCATTTTCTGAAGGTTGGCACCTACCGAAGACTTTCTACTTTCTGAGTGAATTTTGTTAATTCACTCAGTGGCCTTAGGAAGATTTACCCTGAAGATCAGGTGATGAGGCCCAAAGGACAGAGGTGGTACAAAATTTGCCCAAGATCACATGGCTACTAAGGGCATAGCCATGATAAATACATACCCATTGCTGTCCATCTAAGTCCACAGCCTCCACCAAAGAATTCTGTCAGTCGTGGTAATTCTGCAGTGAGCATGCAGACTTAGGTTACTTGTCAGGAGCAAGTGTTTAAGGGGGAGACTAAGCAAGGGATGGAAGCCTGACTCAGTGGAAGAACATGCACAAGCCCTGGATTTGCTCTCCAACATCACAGGAAACGTGAAACAAGAAAGAAGCTACCATATTGCTGAACATGTGTTCTTGGGAAAGCCAGAAGAAACTGAAATGCTTAGCACCCTATGTCAGCCTGTCCATCTACCTTCCTGTGGCTGTTTTCCTCAGCTGTCGAGTGAGGACTAATATACCCACCTCCAAACGTGTGCTGTCCCTTTTGAGAAGCACAGAACTTCTCAAATAGCCATGCCAAGTGTTTGTTTGCTGTGAAACCATTTTGTGTAAAAAAAGAACAACAGCAACCACAGCAAAGTCAAATGCAGTTGACAGATCAATTTCTTAGGGTTAGGGTGATGCTTATAAGATTGTTAATTTTGAGAGAGTAACCTTCTGTATACAGAATTCCTTCTGTGTGATGTCTGTTAGCGTAGGTTTCTCTGGTTCTTTAGGAAAGACTTGGAATAGGTAGAGGGGTCCTGGGACTTGGACAGGCATCAGTAAATGCTAATCTACCCTCCTTAGCTGTACCTGTTCTTGCCACATTTGAGCTCCAAGGACTAGAGACCCACTCTGTCTTGTTCCTTTACCTATCCTTCTTGTTAAGAGGCTTCTTTTTTATTATTTTTATTTGTATGTGTGTGTGTCTGTAAGACTGTATGAGTTTATGTCCTGTGTATGAGGATGTCTTCAGAGGCCAGGTTGGTAGATCCCCTGGAGCTGGAGATATAGGATTTAGGAGCCTCCTTATAGGGATGTTGGGAACAAAACCCAGGACCTCTTGAAGAGCAGCAAGCACTCTTAACCCCTGAGCTATCTCTCCCTCCCACCCCTGTTCCGAGTTCTATTGTATTGATATATTAAAACTCTCATGAATGCAAGTGTAAATACATGAATGAATGAATGAATGAATGAATGAATGAAGCTGCGGGTGAGCCTTGCCAGTTCATCCCCTCTCTGCCATGAGTTCCACAAGACAGACTGGAGAACACCAGTGCCCTTGAGACACAGCATCAAGGCTGCTTCTGGGTCTGCAGTGTCACCTCTGTGAGCATCTGCTTTTCCAGCAAAATCTTCAGCTTTCCATCTAAACAGCTCCCTTTGCTGCTTTGCAGGAAGCCACCGGATATTTCATTTGCATGAGTATTTGGAACACGACATTTCTGAGTGGTCTAAGTAGATGTTGCACCTGGATTGGGAATGAAAACATTCAGAGGCAAAGGATAAAAGTAGCTCACTGGAGCTCAAAGGCAGCTGAGGACACTCATTCCCGTGTGTGCCAATCAGAAGCAGAGATGGGGTTGGGGTACCAATCAGAAGCAGAGTTGGGGGGGTTGTTGATTGCTCTGAATGAACTGTGTGTTCATTCAGAACAGGATTTTGAGCAGATATCCACCGGTGACATAATAAAAAAGATGTCTGACCCCAGTAAGAACTAGTTGAGTACCAACGTCTTATCCACATCCCTTCCACACAACTGTTCTAGGGCTTTCTGCACCAGAGCATCACACCTCCCAGTGGCTCTGAGGGCTTCTTCTGGAATATCTAGAAAGAGAGTTCACCAGAGCTGTTGTGGTATTGGTGTCTCAGAACACACAGCCACATGTCTCGGTCCAGTTCTCACAGTGAAAGCAGCAGTCCCTCGAGACAAAGCATTGCCAGGTCTTGCACTGGGCACGGGTGAGAATGTTCAGTACCAGTGGGGAAGTGACAGCAAAATGCCTGCCTTGGAAGCCTAAGACCTGGGATCCCAGCACCCATGTAAAAGCCCTAATCAAGCCACGTATGCCAGTGACCTAGAGAGATGGAAATAGCAGCATGCATGGAGCTCACTGGCCACTCAGTAATCCCAGCAGCACAGGAGAGATGGAAACAGGAAGACCCTGAAGCTCCTGTGCCAGCCAGTTCAGCCCACCTGGTGATTTGGGGGCTAATGAGAGAGCCTGTCTCAATAAAACAGGGTGGATTACTTATTCCTGGGGAACAGCACCTGAAGTTGATGTCTGGCATACACACAAACACACATACACACATGTACACACACATTGACACATAGAGACACACAAATATCATGTCAATACATACACATATACACACCTGCATGTGGACACACATACATGTCTCTGTTTACATATGTTTGCACACACACACACATGCTTGTTTTTAGAAGAAAGGGACTTAAAATATTTGGTTAGTTGGTTAGTTAGTGGGTGGTTAGTATGTCCTAAGAAGAAGGATGCCAACCACCCTGTTTAAATGGCACGATTTCCTCTTAACAGTTTCTGTGAGTGGCATAACTTACTGAAGAAAGCACACCAAATATAGCCTGAAGCCTAATGTTAGGTTTGCTTCAAAATAAAATTTGCTTAGAAACCTTCAACTCCTACAAAAGGAATTGAGTACTATGGCTTGCCGCCTATTTTAAGTACAATTTTATCGGAGCACCTAGGTGCTCATTCATTTAGAGGTGCTCTGTGGCTGATGTCACACAACACAGAAGTTGACTCAGACAGCAGAGAGCTGCAGCACTGAAGCCCAAGCTGCACCTAGATATTGCTTTATAGGGATATCTCCCACATCCCACTGTAGATTTGCAGAGAGCAGCAATGACTGCGCAACCGAAGCCTTTGTTCTAAAGATGGGCACATTGGAACCAGAGAAGTTGGGAATTACCCCAGACGTGGCTTTTCTTGTCTTTATATGCTAGTTCTCATAAAAAGGGAAGGGAGGAAAAGATTTTATCTTCGATCTAGAAGCCACTATTTGGAAGTAGCCATGCAGAGAATGGTTGGGGATGTCTTAGTGCTTACTAAGAAGTGCATTGACTAGTCTCCCATGGACCAGGACAGAAGAACCTCTCTATCTGTGCCATGCCACGGGCTTCTGAGACATCTAATGCTGGTTTCTTCCTGGAATATTCATTGTGTAAAGTGCTTTGTCACTGGGTCCCAACAGGCTTCTTATCAGACCCTCACGGGGAGCGTTTCTTTAGAACCACTCAAGTGGTTAACAGATCCTGCACAATGTCATTCAAACGCCCAGCGTAGCACGCTCTACCTGGGAACATTTCTTGGGAATTTCACTCAGACTGGATTTGTTGATTGTTATGTTTTTTTAACTAAAATAAGTGCATGGATCAAGGTGGGGGCGCAGGGTGGTGTGAGATGAAAAGTCATAAGTTTATTGGCTTTTATGTCCCCAACTGAGAGTCTCCCTCTTTTATGTTTGTGTTTTGTGCAGCTGGACAATCCAGATGAGCAGGCTGCCCAGATCAGACGAGAGCTGGATGGACGTCTCCAAATGGCAGACCAAATAGCCAGGGTAAGGGACTTTACAGGTTCTTCACTGGTACCAGGTCAAGGTCCTACCCAAGAAGTGTACTGACTGGTAAGGTCTTCAAAAGATGAAGGAAAGGGACTGGGAACAGAGCCTGGTTTGGTATGCCTCGAGTTCTAGCCTCAACACTGTATAAACCAAACCAGAAATGGAAGTGCACGCCTGTAGTGCCAGCATGAAATAGAAGTAGAAAGATCAGGAGTCCAAAGTCATCCTTGGCTACCTAGTAAGTCTGAAGTCAGCCTTGGCTTCATGAAAACTCTGTCAAAAGGAAGAGAAAGGGAGAAAGGAAGAAAGAAAGGGAGGGGAGAGGAGGGGAAGGAGGGAAGAGAGAATGGAGAAGAGGGAAGGAACCAAACAATGTTTGTTTCAATAGCCTCTGGTAGGAATATGGTTCACTATGACAAGTACACAGTTGCCGTTCTAAAACCCAGATGTGACCATCTAAAACGGAGCTTCAGAACCCCTCAACACAGCCCCATGATTCCCGAACAATGTAACTACTTTCAGATGACTCTCAAATGCTCTGAGGCACTGGGATGTGCTCTCCTTTATTTATAAGTCACGTGCATCACAATTTGCCATCACAGACCCAGGACCCAGCCAGAGAACATCTCCTGCTGAAGATTCCAGACCTGTTCCAGGCTCAACGTCTTTGTACCCACCTTTAGCTTGGGAAGACCTTTCTTACCCCTCCCACTCAGCAAACTTCCTCGTTAGCCTTCAGCGTTTGACTTCAGACATCCACCCTGAGAACTTAGCAGTTCTTACACCATTCTGCATGCAGACCCTTGCTGAGAAGACTGAGTCTCCTGGCAAAGAGGCCCTTGTCTAAACTTGGGATTGTATCTTATTGTTGATGCCTACAGCTTGGTATCATCTATTTTTCCTGTCGTTGATGTTCCCATTAGGATAATTAGTATTCCTGCTGATAGCATTTATTGGGTCCTGACTCTGTCAGACATACTGTTTACATGCTCCCAATGACACGATCTCTCTAGGGACATTCTGTTTGTCTTCTTTGTTTTAGAGACTGAGGTAGGCAGACTGTGCAGGATAGACACCAATGAAGGAGCTGTGCTCGCCTCTCAACTGAGACCTCATGCTAGTCAGCTCTTATAGCTAGGACAAGATACCCAAGAAAATCACTTCAAAGAGGAAGGATTGCTCTTCTTTTGTGATTTCAGAGGTTTGAGTCCTTGACACACTACTCCAAATTGGAGTTATGGCAGTAAGGGCGCATGGTAGAAGAGGCTGCTCACCTCATGCCTTCCGGGGATGGGAGGCAAACAAGAAGGGCTCAGGGACAAGTACCATTCAAAGACGTTTCTTGGTTTCTTTTTCTGTTGCTATTGTAAAACAACCCAACAAGATCAACTTAAAGAGAGAAAGGGTTGTGGGTTAAAGTCAGGGTCTTCTATTCGATCCTACTGCACGTATTGGCTTTGTGAGAGTCTAGGCAGTTTGGATGCTCACCTTACTAGACCTGGAAGGAGGTGGGTGGTCCTTGGACTTCCCACAGGGCAGGGAACCCTGATTGCTCTTTGGGCTGACGAGGGAGGGGGACTTGATTGGGGGAGGGGGAGGGAAAGGGGAGGCAGCGGTGGGGAAGAGACAGAAATCTTAAATAAATAAATAAATAAATAAATAAATAAATAAATAAATAAATGAGAGAAAGGGTTTATTTTGGCTGGGACTTCCAGAGTGATGTAACCCATCATGGTGGGGAAGAGATGACCATGACCAGGGGAGGACTGATGGCAGGAACAGGAAGTTAGGTGGTCACATTGCATTCACAATCAGGGTACATGGAGGGAACGGGAAGTTGAACAAGTCTGGAACCTCAGGGCCCACTGGGAGGGACTCACTTCTTCAGTCAAGGATCTACTTCCTAAGGGTTCACCACCTTCCTGTGCAGAACCACAGTTGTGAACCAAATGTTTAAACACTGGAGCCTATGGAGAACATTAAACATTCATACCACAGCACCAGTGACCTACTTCCTATAAATAGGCTCTGCCTTCCCACAGTCCATTCAGGAATGATTTGATCAGTAGATTAATCCATTAATGAAGTCAGAACTATTATCATCCAACTGCCTCTCAAAAGCCAGAATCCAAGCCTTTAATAATTTTAAGACTTTAGACAGACAGCTTCATATTCAAACCAAAGTAGGTCTCACGAAATAACAGACAGATTGAGACAGTTAACTCAACAAAGAATTTAAGGATACCCCCATGAAACTCCTAATTAAAATAATATTTAATGAAATATGTGAAAAGCACAATTTTAATGTCAATATCTCCTAAGAAGAAAGTGTCAAATATCTCTACAACCCCCGCTTCCCTGCTGACCGTGGGGCAGGTGGACGATGGTTGGAAGTGCCAAGGAGGGTGGGCAGAAGAGAAATTCCTCAGAAGTATCCCAGGGGTTGAATCTAGAGAAAGGAGCCCTACTACATGAAAAGCTAAGGGAAAAAGTCCAGAATGGAAGCCCGTCTGTTTGTACTCAGCTTCTCTGAGATGTTTGGCATCTTATTTTTTGAACACCTTTGAAGTTTATAGTCAAGACAGTCTGGCAACTACAAATAATGTGTAGCTACAGGTTTGGTTAAAGGTGGTGTGGGCAGCTCTTGTGTTTTGAAATCTGCTTGATGTGGGCGCAGCATCACTAAGTTTGTAGAATTCGCATCTTCTATAACTCAATGTCTCCAGGCAGAGGATTTTCTGGAAGATTGCGGCCGTTTAGAGCATTTGCTTGCCTTGGGTACTATAACCTCCCCATCAATAAGCTCGCTTAATTTGAATTTGATTTTTGGGTTTATTTTAGGCTTAATGTTATAATTCAAAAAGTTAATGTTAGACTAATTTTAACTTTTCAAAACTGTAGATTAACAATTGCTGTACAGTAAATCAATATGCTTCTCTCTGGAAAAATTCTAAGAACTCTCTCCCCAAGCCATGTGGTAAACACTTCCATCCAGGTAAAATGCTGCTGCTAACAATTTAAAGCCATCTTAGAAAATGAACCAAGCAATTCAAGTGTTTTCTGTTTTTTACTTACTAAGAATAGAGTTAGTGCATGCAGGGTCTCCAAACAATTAAAGGCACAAAGGGTTCCTATGGGATGTCTTCTCATTACCACTCTCTGTTCTCAAAGAAGTTGTCTGTCATCTTCTGGAGTGTTCTTCTATGCCAGTATCAACCTTGTCATGGTCCATTGGCGTTGGTCCCACCCTTCTTTCCTCTATGGCTGAGCTTTATCCCCAGGTCTAAGGTCGCTGGTGCTAGAATGAGTTCTTCATTCAAGGGGAACTAAACACAACTCCCAGCCTTCCCTGGTCATGACTAATTGACTCACAAATGACAGCTGATTCAAACCAAACCAAGGCTTCTTTCTTAGGGACTATTGACAGCAGGCCACAGTTGGTAATGTTGGTAGAAAGATGTCTGGGAATAACACTGAAAGAATAAACACACAGGAAGAGATAGAGAATCCATTATGATGCCAAGGAATAGTCAATCTTTACATGTGTGATTCTAGGAACTTTTGAGTTTTAACTGTGTGACTTTTCCTAAATTCAGTTGGATTTGCCAATCATTAAATAAACTATGAAGACATTGCCTACCAGCTAGCTCTTGACAAACTTAAATGATGCACCTCTGCTTATCTTTCTTTGGCCTGCCTTGGTTTTTGATTTTGATCTGTTGCTGACATCACAGCAAATTTTAGTGATTCATATGGCTGAAGGTCAGTTCCTGTATATGTTATAACCAGAAGTTGCCGGTTGCCAAGCCATCCATCTATCATGTTCAGTCCACTCTTCCCTCACCTTGATGGCTTTACAAGATGGGTTGAACACTTCTAACGGCAACTGAGAGGCACCAATTAGAGAAAGCTTATGTGAAGGACAGGGTGAGTGCCAGGATCAAGACATATAGAGATCATGGGTAGAGAATAGCCAGACCTCAGGCAAGAGCTAGAGCCAGTGTCCATGAAGAAACAGGATCCCCTGTCTGCTGTCTTTGGGTCACACTGGTTATCCGGTCTTCCTCTGTAAACCAGTTCTTCTTGCTTCTCACATGGGCAGTCTGGCTATCCCACAGCTTCTAAACATACAAAAGGGGAGCCATCAGCCACCCACCAACCTCTTCAGGTCCTTTTCCTTTCTCTTTGTCTCCCCAATCCTCCAGACTCACGGTTCTAAGAATCAGGTCTAGGATTGACCCTAGTTTGTTTAAAGTTAAGCCTAGTACAGTTAAGCAACCACTGTGGAATAAAAGCAAGGCCTCACTGGACACGTGGGTGCTGGTAATATACCCTTAGGATGAGGCAGTACCTAAACAGTAATAGTGTAGGATCAGTATGACGTGAGATTATCCCAGATATACCTAATACCCTTACTACCATTTGTTTCATGTGATAACTCTTTGAGCCCTCTCAGAACCTCATGGACAAGGATGTTCTTTGTCAGTACAGAGGCTAAAGCAGAAACATGGGGAGATATGGCCAGGGTTACTCTGATTAAAAACTGTATTCTTGACTAATTTGCTTTCTAGCCTTAGTGAATTACTTTCCAAATACAGGTCTTCATTTCCCTCCTAAGCCAAGTCTGAGGGTGCAACAATCCTCTCCTTCAGGCTTTCTCCTCTGCCTGCTGATGAGCCCTTCAATGTTCCAGACCCTGGCCCTGAGATTTCCTATGACTTGTCACTTAGACCTGTTACAAACAGTCCTTGGCACTGCAGTGCCAAGATTTTCCCCCAGAACAGGTAAATCAGAAGATTTAATGGTTGTGCGAGTTCACTCAGTAAACAGAAAGAAGAATCCTGTCTGCAGGGAAGCAGGAGGAGCCTCCAGGACAGGACAGGAAGACCTGCCACCCACCTCCATCCTCTTTCCCTGATAGCCACCAACCCCTGCAAACAGCTGTCAGTCTTCATTGACATTTCTGTATCCCCTTCAGTTTATATACACAAAGGAAGTAGCAGCCATAGTTAGAACTGTCTCCTGGGATTCAGGATGCTCTCTGCTGGGATATTTGGGTTCTAACAAAGGTACCGTACAGTCCCTGCTGTTTCTGCTACAAACATCCTCACCACCAGATGTACCAACAGTTAGCATGTGTTTGTCATCCCTGCTTCAGACAGAAGGAAGGCAAGAGTGAGTCTGAGGATAGCTATAACCCTAAATGGCAAGCTAGCCATTCAGTCACACCAGCATCCAGAATTTAGCCTAGGATGAAGCTGCGCCAGAACTCAAGTCAAGTGTAGCTTTACCAAGCACCGCTCATACTCCCTCAAAGACTGAAGTCAGAAATCCGAATACATTTTTTGTTTCATAGAAAAAAAACACTTCTTAATCCCTGTTCAAACATTTTCCCAAATCCTTTCACACCATTATTAACAGGTCCCCAAATCTCACCTAGAAATTAAGTCTAAATTATTTAACTTGCACGATCAGAAGTTGACTTTGGGGCTTAAGCAGGCAGCCTGTGGCAATAGCTCAGCTGTGGTACTGTTGACAGTACATTTCTGTCCTGCCCAATCCCGCAGCTTTTCAGCCCCAAAGAAACACACAGAGGTCTGCATTAATTATAAACTGGCCAGCCTATTAGCTCAGGCTTCTTATTAACTCTTACATCTTAAATTAGCCCATAATTCTTGTTTGTGTTAGCCACATGGCTTGGTACCGTTTATCATTGAGTCATTCTCATCTGCTTCCTCTGTGTCTGGGTGATGACTGCATACTCAGTCTTTTGTCTTCCCAGAATTCTCCTGTTCTCGTTGCCCCGCCTATACTTCCTGCCTGGCTACTGGCCAGTTAGCATTTTTTAAAACCAATACAAGAGACAAATCTTTACAAGGTACAAGACCATTTTCCCACAACATGGGACTTGCCAGTTCTTCTGGCCATATTTTGGGATAAAACTAATTATATAATACAAATAGTAGAGTTTTGTGGTATCAGCCACCAATGATAATAGGGAGCAAAACACCAGTGGTTTCTCAAGCCATCATTTAAATATGGAAATACAGGGATGAAGACACTCCTCAATTGGTAGCTGCCAGCCTAGCATGGATAAAACCCTGACTTCAGTCCCCAGTGCTTCATAAATAGGGCAAGTTGGTGCATGCCTGCAATCCCAGCATTCTGGAGCTGAAGACAGAATAATCAAAGGTTCAAAGTCATCCTCAGCTACATAGCCAGTTTAATTTGATGAAACTATTTTTTGCACCTCTACTCAGTGCAGGGCAAAACAAAATTTCTGTCTTATACATGGACCATGTTATAAGTATCAATAAGGAATAAAATCCAAATATTTTCCTGATAGAAAAGTTTAGTTTATGTATTGCTTCCCCACAAAGGGAACAGAAGCTCCCATCAGAGGAAAACAAGAAAGGCTCAGATTTCACACTAATGTTGCACTTGGCACTTGGCTTGGGTCATGTGGCAACACAAGTGTATAAGAGCACACAATAGTGCAGCCACATGATTGCCTGCACAGACGCCTATGGGCAGATCCTATTGTCATGTGTATCAGGCTGTGAAAACCCCAGAAATATCTTCATCCATGGAAAATACAAAGTGTTCGTCATTTCCTGGCAGAAGGAATACAAGAGGGAAGGGAAGCCATCTGCTTACGACAGTTGAGAAGATGAGAACAAACCTGGATGGGAACTGACCCTGGGAACAGTGTCTGACTCCCTCACTTCCTGTTGACAACCACAGCGCCTGAAACAGGAGGGTAACCCAGAAAGTATTGGGAGGGAGGGGTTGATGAAAAAACTGCAAGACTGTTGGTGAGCGCCTGTATCAGTAGTGTGTCATCATCCTCCTGGTCACCTAAGGGTGTCATTTATATCATTTGAGCCTTTGGGTCCCTCTTTCCGTGAGAGTAGCCTTGTCAACTTCCACAGGTAACCCATTCATTCTTTCCGGAGAAATATTCAAAACCTAGAAGGAAAAGCCTATGGCTAGCGGGTCTTAGAGTGTTTATAGGTGCCAGTTTTAGATATATTCCAACATTCCACTAGTGTGGCTGCTCACAGTTAACCCTGGTGACTGTCCCCCATTGAACACTATTGTCAGACCAAAACAAAAGTGAGTGGCCAACAGGATTCTCTCTGGAGGATGCCATCCCACCCCCACACTGTGTCTTTCATAAAGCAATATGAATAAAAGAAAACCTTTGTCATTTTTATGCCTAGAAAAGGAACAGCCGAGATGGGCAGCTACGTTTTCTTATCTGGGAACAGTTACAGCCTTGAAAAGTGTTTGCGTGAGTCTGCCACTGGAAAATCCCCCTCAAGAATCACAGCCCAGATTGACAGAAAGCTATTTCTTCTTAAGGCTCAAGTACTCAGAGAAGGGAAAAAATAATGGCCTCATGTTCCACCACAGGCTTCGGTTTTCTGAAGCTCTTTTTATGATGTCATTTGAAACTGTCCAACGTCTGGGAAGAGCAATCATGCTTTGGGGTTCCCGGTGTTCTCAGGCAGAGTTTGATAGGAAGTAACTCGGGAACAGAACCATGAGGTCTGCAAACATCGGCTGGGTCTTCTACTAACATGTCAAGACAGAGGGGTTCCACACAGAAAGTGAAGCTGGGAAGATGGCTCGGTAGCATTTGCTGCACAAACACAAGGATTCGAGGGCCACAGCACACATAAAGACATGTGTGGTAGAACATGTCTATAGTACAAGATTTCCTAAAGCAGAATGGGAGGAAGGGGTAGGAGAACCTGCAGAAACTCATGAACCAGCCAGACGGGCACACACAGCAGCGAATGACAGAGACCCTGCTTCAGGAAAGAGTGGGTCCAGCACCCAAGGTTGTCTTCAAACCTCTGCATATGTGCCTGCACCCACATGAACACACACAGAGATGTCATGCAAGCAAGCATATGCATCACATACACACACACTCACACACACATGCACACACATAGAAATTAGCTTGATTCGGGAAATAACCAGGCTAGCTAAAGGATAAAAAAAATTATATTTTGATTTATTATAGGGGGAAAACTCACAAAACAGGAATGAGAAGTCCAAGCTCACACCTTAACTTGAATCCACTTCTTAAAGATAATTGGCTAACAAGGTTTCCCCATCACACACACAAACCCTTAACTGAGTCCCAAGGAAGTACATGTTGAAAGGTACCAGACTTGGTGTATACTCTCAAAACTGACAAGCCAAAGATAAACGATTTCATAAACACTACTCTTCCTCTCCCAGTTCACTTGGCAAAGACAGCAACTGGTAGTAAAAATGCAAGCTCCCATTTACCCGATCCTCCTTCAAATATCCCTGTGTGTATTAATATTCAAACTTTAAACTGAAGATAAAGGTGATAGTCAGATTATTGTACTTTAAGCTCTTGGGATGTAAACTTTGCCATTTGGCAGCCTTGGTGTGACAGGGACTACTCACACCATGAGTCCACCTACCTCTGTACTCTTCACTCTCGAGAAGGAATATGTGCAGATGAGGACACGCTGTGTGGACTATATTTAGTTATCCTCTTAGATCTATTTTCCACAAGAAGAAGAGTGTGCTGATTGCTCTGTTCTCAGCTAACTCAGCCTTGAGCCAAACTCTTCTTCCTTGATCAGACCCTTAGCCAAATATACATCCTCTGTGAAGCCCCACTGATTCTCTCTGGAAGCATTCACATCTCTTGCGTGTCTACTAGAATGTGTATTTTGATGTTTCTGTGTTCATCTCTTGCCCCGATAAATATGATAAAATATGTTTATATCCTCCTATCAGAATCTTCCTAGTGACAGGTACACTGTTCACAGGTTTGTGTACTTTTCTAAGTCAGAATGGCCCAGAACTCCAGTGTCCGTGCCTTCAAGGCTCTGCACCAAGTTTGCCCCAGTTTTCAGGATCCCTTTTGTCCCCCGATGGAGTTTAAGAATGAGGATGTGTAAGCGCCGTGTGGAAGTTTTAGAGCTATTGGGCTTTGGGGAGCCTCTCACATTGACTCACCGCTAACTCCTGTCAATACCAGGACTGCACCATTGCCACCCTGCGGCTCTTACATCCACCCACAGTGTGCTGAGAAAGTACCACACAGTGCGAGTACAACCCTTAGGCAAGAAGTGTTGTCAGAGCTTCCCAAAGAAACCAAACTCTGAGGTCGCTGAGTAGATTTGAGACCCTTGTACTCTTTTGCCATGGAAAAGCGCAACCCCGTTCTCTTCCAAACTTTATCCATAATCACCCCACCTCCCTTCACAGCTGAGCGGTAGATACATGAGTGTTTCATACAGACTTCTTGAAAAGCTATTGACCCAGTGATATGATGATGTGGTGTCTAGATCTTCAGCAATGTCCTGGGGACATAGAGTGAAACCACACTCAGCATGGAGGCAATTTTGATGTGTTGGTTAATTTCCTTGTTTCTAGACCAAATGTTTGACCATATGCAAGTTAAGGAAGGAATTCTTTTCATTCTTAATTTGAAAGTGGAGTCCATTGGTAGGGAAAGCCCAGCCACAGAGATGTGAGGTAACTGGTTTCATTATGTCCATTCAGGAACCACAGAGCTATGAATGTTGATAGCCACTTCCTTCTATTTAGTCAACCCCAGATACTCGCTCGTGGAATGGGTAGGTCTTCAATTCACCTAAACCAGAAACACCCCCACAGCTGTGCCCCAAGATCTGTTTCCGTGGGGATTCTAAATCCCATCACATTAGCAATCAAGATTAACCATCATACCAGAGACTCTTAAAACCAAGGTTTTGAAAAAAAGCTTGTCTGGGATTATGTCATCTGAGCTGTGGTTTCCACCTTGCTGGGAGCTCAGTGTATCCTGGGACATTTCTAAGCCCATCAGTTTTTTGAGTTGATAGATCAGTTTAAATTAAATTTGTCATAACTCAAAATCTGTTTGGCTTTTCCTCACCCCATCAGTAGGTTATAGAGTAGGGTTTACAGGGCAATTTCATATTCCATCTTGGAAATGGCGCTTTGATAAGATCGCCAGTCCAGGGCATATTCAAGGAACTCAGGCAACTTGAAAGTCCAAGCAGAGAAGCAAGTAGCTTGGTCAGATCCCTTGCTTTTCCAGCTGAAGTCATGAGCCAGGAGGGAGAATGGCAGCTGTCAGTGCTGATGCACAAATCTCCTGATGCTTTCCTGAAGAATTATAATCCTGTTTTTCTTCACTTTATTAATTTTTTAAAATTTTTCTTGAAAATAGTAAATATTCTTCTTAGAAATAAGCACAGGCTATAGTTAAAACATTTCAAATGAGCTATTTTTTTAAAAATAATTCCTGTGACAAAATCTCTACAGGCATCCAGAAATAGGGTGGGCTTCTGTCTCCGAACTTACAAACAAGTTGACCACATTTTGACAAAGAAGGAAAAAAAATTGTTGGGACTGGGACTGGATTTGAAAAACTATCATCCATTTCTCTTTGCACAAATCTAATTTTCTGGAAAACACCAGGTTAAAAAAAATAGAGCAATAGTCAAGCGTTTTCCTCTTTCTTACTGTGTTCCCACCTGTTGGAGATTCTAGCAGTGTCTCCACAACCAACTGGAATGTTTCCTAACACACTGCTATAACATCAGGGCAAACTCATTCATGGTTGACATGATCATAGGTAGAACTCTGGTATGTGAACTTTCTATGTAAATCGGGTCTGATTGTTTATTTTTTTCTTTTCTTTCTTTTTTTTTTTTTTTTTTTTTTTGCAAGGAACGCAAATTTCCTAAGTTTGTATCCAAAGAAATGGAGAACATGTACATCGAGGAGCTCAAGTCCTCGGTCAACCTGCTCATGGCCAACTTGGAGAGCATGCCGGTGTCCAAGGGTGGAGAGTTCAAGCTGCAGAAACTCAAACGGAGCCACAACGCTTCCATCATTGACATGGGCGAGGAGAGTGAGAACCAGCTGTCCAAGTCCGATGTCCTGCTCTCCTTCTCCCTGGAGGTAAAAAGCCTCAAATCCCTGAAAGTGAGCTGGTGCGGTAAGCCAGCGAAAGAGACCTGAAGTAGGGATGGGGCACAACATCACAGCCATCTTGTTTTTCCATGTTGATCCTAGAACGTTATTAAGATAACAGCTTGCTGGGGTAGGTCACCTCGTCAGCAGGTATACCATCCCCTTTGCCAGGAGCCTTGTTTCTCCTAAGGAAGTGAAATCTGAAGAGCCACCTGCCAACTGTGATTATTGAATTATTTCCCCTGTCTGAAAGCAGTACTCAAGGATTCTGGCCAGATTTTTGGCAATTTAGAAAGCTTGTGTTTTTAGAAGCCGACGTTGAGAGTGATGAAGTAGTATCACTGGAATGAGTTACAGATTTCCTTTTCCCCTCATCTTTCCTGGTGGCTGTATGGCAGAGTCCCTTGTGAGGGTTATGTTTGTTTTGTTTTAGTTTAGTTTATTTCAGCCTCCAAAGTAAGAATCTGTCCAGGCTAAGGCAGAAGGGTACTCCGCTCTGCATGTCAGTGAATTCCTCTATCATGTTCTCTTCACACATTGGCTCTTCATATTTTCCTGTTGAGTGGTTTTGATCCACCAGAATCCAAATCCACTGGGAAACTAATTCAGTACTCAGACTGCTGAGCGTCTGGAGGGGATAGGAGCAAAATGGCACAGCTGCTTTTAGAAATCAAGTTAGTATTTTCTTAAGAAGTTCAATATACAACCCCAGTGTTATCTACTAATTCTATGCTCAGATACCCACTGCACAGAACTGAAAACACATGTCTTCACAAATACGCTTGGAAGCATAGTCATCATAGTCAAAAATAGGAACACACTTAATCCCAGTCAATGAGTGAATGAATAGGAAGAAAAAACACAACACGTCTGTACAGCAGAATACTATACACCAAGCAAAAAGAACACTTATCGAAACACACATTGATATGGATGAACCTCATCAATATTACGCTTAGTGCAAGAAGTCAGATGCAACACGCGACATGTAGTATGACCCCCACCGATCTCAACCATCCCGAATGCTACAAGATTAGAGAGGTTAGCAGTCTGTTACATAAAGTGGAAGGTTGAAATGGGCACACATATGGTGTATGGCAGTTTATGTGTGACCCTAAAGCCAATTGAAGATGGTTGCCCTACAATTTGGTAAGCTTATTAAACAGTCACAGAGCTGTACACACAGAGGGGTATAATTATATGGCACATGAAATAGGAACCCAGACAGTCTGGGATGTACTTTAACAAGCTGTGTGAGCACAGCAGGGTGTTTGCTTTGCCATACTGAGGACTGAATACAGGCTTTGCCTGTACTCAACAAAGCCTTCTGCCACAGGGCTATTGTGTTTCTCATCTTTGCCTTTTATTCTAAAGGTCCCCCTAAGTTGCTCAGGTTGGCTTTGGATCTGCTGTGTATCCTTGGCCGACTTTGAACTTGCCACTTTAGTGCATTAATCCTGAATACCTGGGATTACGGGCCTGTCCCAATAGACTTGAATATAGGTGTTCTTTTATATACTCTAAAGTTAGAGAACCCCATATAACTTATCGAAGGTCAATAGCAATCAAAAATTTGTATACACACATACATATGTATGTGTAGGTCAGGCGGTGGTGGTGCACGCCTTTAATCCCAACACTCGGGAGGCAGAGGCAGGCGGATCTCTGTGAGTTCGAGACCAGCCTGATCTACAGAGCTAATTCCAGGACAGGCTCCAAAGCTACAGAGAAACCCTGTCTCGAAAAACCAACGTATATATGTATGTGTATATAACTGACACGTAAAATTTACACATGTAATATTTTGATACATTTTTGTAATGTTCGAGTCAAGATAAGCAACTTTGTCCCCTCAAATATTTATTATTGCTTCATGGTAAAATGTTCAAAATCCTTTCTTGTACTACAGAGAAAGGAAGGGAGGGAGAGCCAGAGGACCAGAGGGAGGGAGGGAGGGAGGGAAGAAGGAAGGAGAGCAGAGGGGAGGGGAGGGGAGGGAGGGAGGGAGGGAGGACATTTGTACACCCCATAACAATTGCATGGTGCTTCTAGGTTTAGGGAAATCAAGAGAACAGATCAACTTTCTATAGATTTAATTAGAGTATGGAAAGGCTAAGCGCATCTTGTACATTGTCGTTAAGGACACTGCATTTCGCTGTGGGTAAACTGTTTTTCTGCTCAGCTCGGATAGAGAGCCCATCCTCACACTGCAGTGTTTCCACGCGGGTTCCGCTGTCAGCAGAGGTGGATCTTAATTAAATATAGACCCCTTCGTGTGAGAAAACACATCAGTGTAATCTCACAGAAACTTTCTTTTTATTTTTTTTAAGTACTGCCACCTGAGCTACTGAATGCTGTTGCTTAGGTGTCTTTGAATTTGATTATTGCCAATTAAAGGTGGCAATTTATTCCCTACTCCCTCTTGTCTTCCAACAGATAGAAGGAAAAAGTATTTTATTGACTTTCATAAAGCTTTTAATTATGTAATTTTCTAATTCATTATTAATTCTCAATATTAAGTAGCTGATTGTGTAGGATATAGGTGTAAGCAAGACCCCAGCCACAGTCTTCACCTTGTAAATACAAGCACAGATTGCAAAGCCCTTGGGTCCTCACATACTTCTAATTGGAAAACTAAATGGCACAGTATAGTAAAACCACCAGCCAGAGCCTTTGCACATCTATTCGTGAATGCATTTGGGGAGCACAGAGAGTGGAGGCCACAAGAACAGGTGGAGACAGGACTGTTGTTGCGGCATAGGAGGCTGCAATTCGAATTTGCAGGTCGGTGCAAGGCATATTTCAAGTAATCAGAGAACCAAGTGGCTGGAAGAAACAGGGAAACTCAATTTGCTGTAAGAAAAGAAGAGGCCCAGCATGTTGCATTGTGAATGTGGGCAACGGGGTGCTCCAGCAGAAGCAACAGGTGTTTGCCAAAGGCTGCTGTGCGAACCCTGTCTCACCAAGAACCTGTGAGGTGTTCGCAGATGTGCAAACAAAGCCTGACACTTGCAAATGACACAACTAACGTAGGCCCAGAATTCGAATGAACGTGAGATCTTTCAGATTCTAAATTGTTCTCTTTCTGCCATGAATGCTGCTACCTTCCATGTATGTGGTTCTTCCCATATATAAACTTGGGATAGCAGCTACACATCACATCCCTACCTCCTAGGTGAGATCACTGAGGTGGATCCACGGAGATGGCTCCGTGGGAGAAGTACTTGCCACAAAAGCATGAGAATCTATAGAATCCACCTAAGTCCCGAAGCTGTAGTGAGCGCCTGTACTCATCACTCCTATAGCAGATGGGAGACTCCTCAGAGCTGTCAGGCCAGCCAACAGGGAGTACACCCCAGTGAACAAAGGACCCTGTCTCAAACAAGGTGGAAGGCAAAGTCAGACACATGAGGTTATCCTCTGACTTCCACACATACATCTATACACACTCTCAAGGAAAAGAAGGAAAGGAAAAAGAAAGGAAGGAAGGAAGGAAGGAAGGAAGGAAGGAAGGAAGGAGAAGAGAAAAAAACTAAGCCTCTGCATGTTTAATAAGACAGAACTGGAAGGCACTTAAATATGAGATCATTTCCCAACATCCCAGAAGCTGCCCAGGGCCCTCAAAGTGAAGTGTGGCCCCTGCCCAGCAGCAGCAGCAGCACCAGGGGAAAACCATCTGAGGGGAAGACGTCTGGGTTAAAGCCAACCCTCTGAGCAAAGGCTCAGAAAGAGGAACTGGTGACCTCTGCTTTACAAGCTCAATCAGTGATCCGATTCATCCTGCTTGAATCTGTTATCCCATGGCAAAATTAAAACTTACACATCCCAAGGGTGCTTCCTTGAACCAAAACCCCTCAGAAGCATGTGTCTTTTTCCTATACCCATTTCTCTCTCCTTTTTAATGCCATTACCCCTTTTGTAGAGAGAGTGTTTTTCCCCAGATGCTACTCTTAGTTACTCGTAGGACACTAAGGTAATGTGCTATTGTTCTGATTGTGCAGTTGGTATCCCCTTCCCTCTTTCCCTTTCCTCGATGGCAGAGTCTACCATCCTATTGCTATCAGAATAGCAGGTGACTAAATGAAATGGGGATAAGAAATCGCTAAGTTTAAGCGAGTTTAGGATAGACCAGAGACTATAAAGCTGCATGTTTATTGGGGTTCTGGTTCAACCGCCTTGGCATACAATGATCATAAATAACTCTGAAAGTAGTATGCATAGAGTTGGCACATTTTATTCCTCTTTATTCAAATCGTCAGCATTTAAAAATCAAATTTCTGATAGTAATGTTTTATGATCAGACTTCTCTTTTCTAGAAGGACAAAGCACTGTGTCTGGTCATTGAACTGAGGACAGACAAGTGGCAGTGATCCTTGTGGACAGAGCCTGTGCTGTCCAAGTTGTCATAGTCTCTACTACTTCCTGCCCACACTGTGGTGTGAAAGCTGGTGACCCTGGCTGACCTCTAGTTCTTCATTGTTGCTTATCTTGCTATCAAGAGAAAGGTTAATGCACAAACTGTGTTTCTACCAAGTGCTGACCTAAAAGGCTAGAATTTGTTTGTTTGTTTTTCGAGACAGGATTTCTCTGTAGCTTTGGAGCCTGTCCTGGAACTAGCTCTTGCAGACCAGGCTGGCCTCAAACTCACAGAGATCCTGCTTGCCTCTGCCTCCTGAGTGCTGGGATTAAAGGTGTGTGGTACCACCAGCTAGAATATTTTTAAAGAAAATGTGGGACAAAGCCTTCTTTTTCTATATGTTTAACATGAAGAGTAGCCCAGTTCACCTTACCTGTCTGACCTTAAGAGCATCTGAATTAGAAAATCTCGCTGAGACTCCCTGGCAGGGTAAACACTGAGCCAGACCTATAATCCTCACTGCTACAGCAGAGGAGCGGAATTCTAAATTCAAGACCTAGGCTACACAGCAAGTGTAAGATTAGCCTGAGACCTGTTAAGATAAAAGAAAGAAAGAAAAAAAAGAAAAAGAAAGGAGAGAGATAGGAAAAAGGGAGAAGGTTCAGAAGAAAGAATAGACACAGATAAGTATAGAGACAGACAGATAAAAAAAGGAAAAGGAGCAGAAGAAAGAAGGGAGGAGGGGAGGAATGGAGGAGGAGAGGGAGGGAGGGTGGACTGAAGGGTCTATCTCAAGTGTAATGGTTATTTAGCATCTGCAGGCCCCTCACTCAATTCCCACTGCAGCAGAGGGAGTGGATGAACCACATTGTTCCACCCAGAAGGCAAAAGGCTCCATTGTAAGCAGTTACATCTTCTCCCTAGAAGACCCCTAAATCTGAGTAATCAGTAAAGCCCAGCCGAAGCCGTGGCCTCCCTGTTGGCTTTTTAGCTTCTTGTCTCTTTCTCTTCCTGTGGGCAATGCTACCTCGGCAATACTACCGCTGGCGTTGGTGTTAAATCCTTCTTATATGATTCTGTCTTCAGGTGGTGATCATGGAAGTTCAAGGCCTTAAGTCCTTGGCTCCAAATCGCATCGTGTACTGCACCATGGAGGTGGAGGGCGGGGAAAAACTACAGACGGATCAAGCTGAGGCTTCAAAGCCAACGTGAGTAGTTTCTCTATGGTTAATCTCACCGAGTTTGTCGCCATTGGTTCGGTTTGTGCCAACTCCAAAATGAAGGCCTGTTTTCCCAGAAGAGACTAGGAAACACACATCTTCTTTATCAAACCAGGCGATGTGACTCTATTTAAAAAAAAAATTCTCATGCAGTCCAGGCTGGCCTCAACCTCCCCCATGTAGCCCAGGCTAGCCCTCCCCGCCACCTAGTCAAGGATGGCGCTGGGCTTATTTTCTTCCTCCTTTCACTTCCCCAGGGCTGGTGTCCCAGGTATATGCCACCATTTCTGGTTTGTGAAGTTCTGGGGGTTGAACTCAGAACTCCATACATAGTAGGCAGGCATTCTTCCAACTGAGGGACATCCGCAGCCTTGACACCATTTTTATTTGGCAGCTATGACAAGGATCCCAGTTAATTCAGAGTTAAAAAGGGAATCTGAAGCCATGGTCACATTTCTGAAGCTTTTAGCCACAGGTGACTGGGTGGAGTGTGTACAAGGTGCTGTGGCATAGAGGAAGGAAAAGTGGCCACTGTGAGCCTGACAGTGCTCACGGTTCAGTGGGGAGATCACAAATGTGTATTTATAAATGCAGTCAGTCTGCCTTGTCTGTGGTTTCTAGATCTTTAAATTCAACCAACTGTGGATTGAACATTTTTGACCAAAGAGGAAAGAATATTGTTTGGCCTGGTGTGGTGTCACATGCCTTTAATCCAAGTTCCAGGACAGCCAGGATCACATAGAGAAACCCTCTCTCAAAATAAATAAATAAATAAATAAATAAATAAATAAATAAATAAATAAATAAGATAAAAAAATAAAAAGAATATTGTTGCAGTGAACTGTTTCCAGAGTACTTAGTACTAGGAACCTGTGACCTAGTGGTGATCCAGAGCCCGTGCAAGGATATAAATAGGTCATTAGCACTCTGTGATTTGATATGAAGACTCGAGCATCAATGGGTAGAGGAGAGCAGAACCAATACCCATGGGTACTTATAGACAAATAGAAATAAATAGAGGAAAAGGGGGCTTGAGAGGAGGTGCTTGGGAGACCTGAACCAGCTCCTGAACAGATCATTTTGGGGGTACCTGAGTTATCTGCTTTAATGTTATAAAGCACCCAAAGAAATGAACAGCTCATGAATAGTTCTTAGTTGACAATCCCTTTGGCAAAGAGGAATGCATAGAATGGTCCATTGGGCTGGGGATTGTGGACCAAGGAGTTTCCTAAGCTGGGCGAGAGGAAGGGTGGTGGTGGGAAAGATGCTGGAGATGCATTGGGAAAGCATCTTTGACTGGCTGCAGTAGATGGGCCCAAGGTGAGGCTGTGGATGAATTAGGATGCTGGGGCAATGGCCAGTAGCAGTTCAGATTTATCCATTTGGGTAAAGAGACTTCCCAAGCCTCCCAAACAGAAGGGGTGAGAAGCATGGCTTTGATTTTCCTTTTCCAATCTCCATCATGCCTGCATAGATGAATGTGGCTGGCATTAATCCTTAAGAGTCATCAAAAGGTAACCCCTACCCCCACCCCAGCTCCTCTACCCCAGAGCATCAGGAACTGTTTGGAAGAACATGAAAAACTCACCAGGATGTTCAAACAAAATAGTTCAAAGGAATCACTGAGTGTTTCTCGGGCTGGAGAAGGGCCGAAGGTATCGTGTTCCTCCAAGTGGTTCTTTGTATGAATAGCAATGCCTCAGAGGTCCAGAAGTGTGTGTGTTGGGGCGGGGGGAACTAATGAACATTCAGGAGGAAATAGAGGTCAATGTCACTTGTCCTATTTCCTCGCTCCCCCCTCTTAATCCTTGTTCCACCTGATGATGACTGTGGCTGAAAGCCAACTTTTCCTCAAGTGTCCTGATCTTTATCAATGTTGTTGTGCCTTGCTGTTTATAGAGAAGCATTTTCAATGTGTTAGGTGTGTCTGAAAGAGCGTACCTGCTCACATCTGTGGAGGTCATGCCATCCACGCGCATAAACTCTTCAGGTCAAAATGTGATCTTGTGGCAGAGGACGCTCCTTTGAGTCCCTGTTCATCAGAGATTATTACAAAACCCTCACGGAGGGTTTGCTGATTCGTTTAATGCATGCAGCACGCAGGCTTCAGAACCAGGCTCAAGTCCATCAAATGCTTAAGAGTTACCTAGTGTGCTGTGTGGAGGATCTCAAGATAAATGTGTATCCAGGAGGGACAGGGTATGTCATAATCACCTTGTGATGTCTGCCATGTGAAGGGAAGGGTTATGACATGAGGTAGCCTGTCTACAGTGCTGAAGCCAAGCACCCAGATCTGAGCTCTGTCCACATGCTTCCTGTCCCTTTCTTTATCCCTCTGATACAGCCTCCTTTCATCTTGCCCTTGTCCTCTTCCGAATGTGCACTTCTTTCTCCAGAGATCTTCTTTATCTTCTCCTTCATCATAGTTCGGGGCAGACAGATGGGTTTCCTCTGTTTCTGTCTGCTTTAACCTGGGAAGATACCTGGGCTTGTCTGTGTGGCTCTCTCTTCGTCCTGCCTCTTTCATTTGGACTTGGGATCTTCTCCATCATTTTGTTCCTTTGAGGATTTTAATTCTTCTCCTCCACTTGCTATTTTCCCCACTGCTTTTCTCTGTGCTATTTCTGGCATTTGATTTTGGTTACCTTAAAAGTTACCTGGTAACTTTCCCTAGGGTAACCCTATTCCTACTGGAACTTTTGAATCTTGTTTTCTTCCAGCCAGCTGTTGCCCGTGTCCCATGTACATGTTCCCAAACCAAAATCCCATTCAAGCCCGTTTTGTTACTCACAGAGTCTACCTTTGCAGCTACTAAATATCAGCCAGTAGCCGCACAGTGAACCTTGGTTATCACATATTTACAAGGAATTTGTCGTTTGTCTTTTTTATTCAAGTATAGTTACACGTTCAGAAGGATGTTATATCACTCAGTTTACCCAACAATGTGATCTCTCTACAGTAGACTCAAGAAAAACAGAACCAGGGACTGGAGTAGCATAGTCAAGTATGTTTGGGAAACTGGAGACGTTACGTCTCCTGGTGAACTTCTCATTGTTCATAGACATTTTAGATCTCTGAAGAGTCCAGTGGCAAATAAATCTATCTAACAGTTTTTAAGTTAAATGACACTCCAAATTTATTTGAACTGATACCCTTGAAAAGTTGTTGGAAACCCTGATCTATATCTCTCAGCCATAGTAACTGGGACTTTGTGATCTCTGCCACTTCTTTTTATCAATTGTATTCTCTCCCTTGCAACCAGAGTACCTTTCTCAGCGAGGTCAGATCGGATCCATTGTGTAATCCACGTGATCTGTGTCCATCATTATAAATGTGGTGGGGCCAACTTTTATGTTCACAGCTCAGTTGTGGCCCCTACTTGCTCTTCAGTTTATCTACATATTTGCTGCATGTGGATTATTTTTGAGCATGCCACATATCCATTCAGCTCTGTCTTCCTCCTCTGAGTCCTTAAGGTATGTGCTCCAAAGCTGCAGGGAGCTGTGCTCGCCAGGAGTCATCGTCTCCATTTGCAACGCACTGTTTCTGCTTCTGGCAGGGAAACCTGGAGTGCAGGAGCAGAAAGAACTGGAGTCCTTGTGTAAGTAGAGAAGGGAGAGCCTGTGGTTCCAGGGCCCTGGCTGTATTTGTTCATCTTTTTTGGGACAGAGCTGTAAGCCATCGACGCCGTGGGTGATATTTTTCAGGTATTCTTCTAATCTCCAGGAATAGCAACAGATCTTTAGGTATTACCAAAGCATAGCACTGAACGACACTAAATCAAATAGGAAGCAGTTTCTCCATTTCCACATCTTCACCTGCCCATTCCTCTGGTCAGAACAAGGAGGTTTTTTTTTTTTTTTAATTTGGTGCCCAATAGCCTTTGGCACCTCCTCAGGCCCCAGACTTGGCGCCTCCTGCAGCAAACAGGAGCAGTTGGCGAACAGACTCCCTGCAGCTACTCTTCTTCACGGCTACTGCTGCTGGGCCTTTTTGCCAATAGGGAAATGAGTTTCCCTTTTTAGAGAAATATGTTAATATTTCAAGGTTGAATTAACTTAAAGAAAATGCATCGCATGCATAATAACACAGGATAAAGGGTGACCTTGCTGAAAGGAACGAATGTGGAGGTCTAGCGATGGCAAGCTGGCAAGCACCCCTGAATGCGTGATATTGTCCAAAGTCACTCCTTCTTGGGAGTTTTGCACTGTGAACGTTTCTGCTCTCACAATTTGGGAAGGTTAAACACCGGGGTCTTTAAATATGTTTCTGCAGGAGAACATTTGAATAAGAGCCCCGTATTTCTCTCACTTACCTGAAGCTACACTCCTCTGTGTAAAACTCAAGTTTCCACTTGGCAAGTCCACTGGCCACGACAGGCCACGGAGGGTAGATCCCATTGTTGCCGTGGATCAGAAATCTCAGTCAGATCCTCCCCTGAGTTTTCAAGAGACTGGGAAGGAAAAGTGTCTTGGCTGAGAACCCTCGCCATAGCACTAATCCTTTTCTAGTGGCATCCGGTCAGTCTGTGTCTGCGTTTAGAAATAAAAGAGAAAGCGCAGTGACTTTTGGACCATTTTTCTCCTGTGGAATATGCTCTCTGCAGCAATAGCACAGAATACAAGAGTCGGGCTCTTGTGATCAGCGTATGCAAAGAGAGGGAGATCTGCTGAGTCACCAGCACAATTAGCCCGCGACAGAGCAGCTTGCTTCTTCCCGTTGTTGGCCTCATGTATCATTTTCTCCGCGGCGGCACGTCCCTTCTTATTTTAACCCAATGTTTTCTGTGTCCAGAGCCTGGGAATGGCTTGCGTGGAAGCTGAGTAACTTTTCTGCTTCCCTCAGTTGAATGTGAAAAGGAGGCTGAGGGTGGGGATAGGTGTCTGTCTTTCTTCTGTGGAATCTGCCCATCTGTCCAGCTAGCACCACCTCGGCGAAGCGCATATACCCAGCTTTGGGACTTCATGCAAACATCTTGATAAAGGGCCTCATTAACAAACACCAGAGTCTGTATAAAACAATAACCAGATTATAATCTGTCTCCCTGAAGGGACAGACATGCTGCCATAGTGGAGTCCTGAGAGTACAGGTGACTCAGATCCCCGATGATGCCCCTGATGTGTAGAATGTTCACACTAAATGTCCAAAGGACAAGAAAGGAAGGAAGTCATGGGAAAAACATCCCAGGAAGAGGAAAAAGCCAGTGCAAAGGCTTTGAGACCAGACGTAGTCAGCAGAAAGGAAAACAGTGTCACTAGGTATTATCCAATAAACATCCCTAAGGAAAGTCCGAAGAACACAGCAAGGCCAGACATCTTGGGGCTTTCTGAACCACAAGAAGGATGGCTTATTCTAAGGCTCTGGCAAAAGCTTGGGGAGGTTTTAGGCCAGGGAGCAGAAGATTGGGTTGCTATCTTAAAACCTAGAACATGTGAAAAAAATCAGAGTAAACTTAGAATCACAGCAATGTTGGTTTGCATATACATAGTAAGCACACACTGCTGGCCAGGCATTGGTGTGAAAGTAGAGGGTCATAATGTTACCAAAGTTGTTAGGGTCAGAGCTTGTATCCTGGCAGCCATAAACAAGGTGTGCTCAGCCACCTGACTTCAGTAGGACAATCAAACAGCAAAAAGGAGAGGGGAAGATGTATTCAGTGTGGGTACACTGGGCAGAGAGACAAAGAGACTTAATGACCCCCATGTCTGTCTTTGCCTTCCTAATACGAGGGTCAGGGTTATGGATAAATAAGCAGTCCTGGTCATTTCCTGGGTTCCATTCTCCACAAAATGTTCTGACATATGAGAACTGTGTGAACTCTTTCCCTGGGGAACAGCCTCCGTTTCTGGCTGGAACTAGGCTTCCTCCTTTCTCTCCCCCCAGCATGAGATTCCCAGGAAAATTCTTATATCTTAGGAACCCTTGTTTCAGTAGTCTGATAGTCAGAGGGAAGACCTAAGCGTTTCTGGAAGTCACCATTTCTGCCAAGGTGGGTGCCATAAGAGTTGACCTTTGGAGCTGTAGAACCTTGCAGCAGAGCAAATGGGGAAGCATGTGCTGGGATGGAATGACCAATTGTCTGGGAGCCACCGTGGCTTTTTAGGACTTGAACCCACACGTGGAAAAAGACAAGGTCTCCTGAGAGCAATTCCTTCCCTGCCTGCTGCCTCCACGCCCCCTCCTGCACAGTCTTGAAGGCATTTAGACGGAAGATGCTGTGTAGTGGAAATTCAGGCACCGTTTCTCTCGATTTTTTCTCAGAGTTAATCAAATCACAAACAGTAAAAGACAACATTAACCTTGAAATTTATTCTGCAGAATCCCAGAAGCTGTGTGAGTGTAAAAGTGGTAAAATGATAAGCACCAAATTCAGGATTCTCAGACACTGCCCTGTCTCTCAAGACAGAGCCCAAGCCAGGGGCCCAGAGGGTAGCAGAAGAGCCGTTTGTGTGTCAGCTGGAAGGGCAAGGTTAGCCAACTGGGGAAATGGCCAATGGCACTAAAGATGGGGGAAGGATTGTGTACTGAGAGCAGGCCTTGGGCAGGGGACTCTAAGTTCTGCCTCTAATCCCATCAGCAATTACCCAAGCTGTCAATCATCAACGTGACGCCACCCTTCCTAGCTTCTCCAAGCCCTGAGAAGCAGTGTTTCAGACCCCTTCTACCTCAGCAACTCTTCAATTCTCCCATCCGGCTGAGGAGAGAGTCATGGGGAGGAGCATGAGGCAGTTAATAAGACCTACGTTTAAGACTGCGTGGGCAGGAAGGGCTGGATGTGGCGGTCAGATGTTGAAACAACCTCCAATTGTGAAAAAAACATCCGTGCAAGCCCCAATTTCTTGAACACTGTAGTAGTGAGTTGATGGGAAACTGAGGATACACTTTGTAAATTTTTGTTATTTAATAATCAGAAACGGAATAGGCAGGAATGCTGTGAGGCTATTTACCTGTAACCGTGAGATTCAGGCCAGAAGCTCTAACCCAGTGGTTCTCACCCTTCCCAAGGCTGCACCCCTTTAATACAGTGTTTCATGTTGTAGTGACCCCCCCAACTGTAGAACTGTTTCCATTGCTACTTCATAGCTGGAATTTTGCTGCTGTTATGAATCATAATGTAAATACCCGTTTTCCGACAGTCTTCGGTGAGCCCTGTGAAGGGTCATTTGACCCCCGAGGGAGTTGAGACCCACAGGGTGAGAAATGCTGCTCTAACCCCATATTAGTAATAAGACAAGAGAGACTTGGTATAGAGTCAGCGGTGAATGGAGCGGCATGCTGATGTCATGGATAGGAACCCGGAGTCGGGGGTCACAGAACCAAATTCCTTCCTCACATATGTAACCTTGGGCAAACAGCCTAACTCACTGTGTCTTACTACACTCATGAAAATTAATCAATGGTCTTTAAATACTGCCAATTTCATAGACATTGTTTTGCTCTTACAATCTTGGCTTTAATGCTACTCAAGGAAGGAAGGGGAGATGGGAACAGAAGGTGGCCTAGGTCTAAAACAGTAACCATTAACTTTGATTCAGCCCATTCTACTGACTAGGTGCTGGGCTCAGAACTACAAGATACTGCTGTGCCCATTTGTTGATGGGAATACTGAGACCCACTGAGGTTCTGTGAATTAGTCAAAATGGCCCTGATAATAAATAGCTGGGCCAAAAGCAAACATGAAATGGAGCTTCTCACTATCTTATTACCTGGTCTTCCTGAAATACCAGAGGAGGAAGGCATTTTAAAGAGGATTGAGCCTTTCTAAAGACTATAAAAGGTTCTTTTCCTTTTCCTTTTCACGGATTCAGCTGTTTGAACAGTGGTGATCCGGCTGCCACTCACACAGTGCAGGTTTCCGTGTCAGTGCCTCCGGCAGGTGAACTCAAAACATGAGCATCAGCACGGTTTCGGTCTTCAAAGATGAACCGGAGATACCATAAGGCGCTCTGCCCGCCCTGAGAGAGCCCTACATATGATGGGGCCACCCTCTTGGAAACCATGACAGTCACAAATGCTCCACCATTCCTTTAAAAACAGTGCCAGGCATAAAACTAGTAGGTTCCATCTGATCAACAGACAGACCCAACCTCAAATCCTGCCTTCACCAATCACCAGCTGGGTAGCCTCAGGCAAGTAGATGTTCCTCTCTTTTCCTCCATTTCTCCAAACTGGACAGGCGTGCAACCTGCCTGTGGGATTGTTGAAACTGAATCCATCAGGCTGTCTGTGAAAGGGGCAAGCATCAGCCGATTGCAGGAAGTCGTGCTAGCCAAAAATCCCACCATGCATTCACTAAGTACCCCAAGATTATACTAAATTCATGGGCTGGGGAGATGGCTCCACTTGAAAAGGACTTGCTGCAAAAACTCAAGTTTATTCTCCAACATTCATATAAAAAGTGAGGCTCAGTAGTACCAAGATGTAGTTCCAGAGCCGGGAAGGTAGTCACAGCAAAATCCCCAGGGGCTCACTGCCTGCCTAATTGACAAGCGTCAGGTCTCATCCACAGACCCTGTCTGGAAAATTAAGGTGATGGCTCCCAAGGAACCACACCTGAGAATGATCTTTGACCTCTACACTCAAACACACGTGAACACACACTCCTGAACATGGCTACACACACAAGAAATCAGTTCCCTTCCCTGAAATAGAAACAGAAGCTCAGAGATGTTGAGACATTACCCAGTCCTCCAGACACCCCTGAAAAGCAAGGAGTTTATTCTACCAAAGGAGGTGTGAGCACCCTTGGGACAGGGCTCTTCCAGCAAAGTGGGGACTCATGGGGTGGGGCTTGATCCAATGGCACAAGAGTGGTTTCTCAAAGACAAGAGGAGTCCAGAGTGCAATGTCTTCCCATGTCTTACAGTTACAACCCCCTTGGGTCTTGCTTGGAGTCCCACACTCCCAGGGGCGGGTCTTCACCCTTCTACTTACTCACCATCCTTCTGATCAGAGCCAGTGTGGAAGAGCTTAGAATTCAGCGACCAAGCTGGTTCTGTCTGTGCATTTCTAAGCTGCTGCTTTGATTTGTTTGCCTGTGCTGTGGTCTAGACCTCTCCTGATTTTGATAAAAGTGGAGTCTCTAAGGAAACCAGAATATCACGGCTCATGCCAGTACTCTAAGTGTTTGAGAGTCCTGGGCCTTCCATGCTTCAATCCTTTGATCTTCAGAGTGCCCTGGGAAGACCTTAAAGACTCTCACTCCATTTCCTTGCTTCCAGCTCAGAGTACTTGGGGCCCAAGCAGTCTTAGGAGATAAATCTTCAACTCTGGCATGACAGCAATGTTCTGCTGGAAAAATCCGCTTGGTCCTGATCCCACTTTTGCTCCTAACATTGTTGTATTAGGTGAGCTGTGGAATCCGTCTGAAACTCAGTTCCTGAGACCCATGTCACTGGCCTGAGAGGCTGGCTGTTGGCCTTGAACGTAATGACTAAGCAAAGCTCCTTGTATCAGCATATGAAATGTCAGGCTTTTCAGTGGTCACAGGATAGGAAGGCAAACCACACAGACTTCAGCAGGTGTCACTAAAGAAGAAGAGATCTTTGGTCTCTCAACCAGATACCCTTTGGTTTTCCTGTCTAGAGTGATGTATATGTAAACTCTTTGTACCTAGAAAATCTGTGTGTGAGGATGCCTTTGTACAATACCTAGCATTGAAACATGGTCAATAAATCTTGACTGATAAGAGAATGAAGCCTCGCTAGCATGTGGGAAAAGATGATGTGAATGGGCTGGACAGACACCCTCTCTTGAGGACCAGTGACCATTAAACTAGCAGGTGTCAATCTCAGCACTTAGATTAATGCTCACCCTCCACAAGAACAGGACAGGCTAAAGAGTAAACACATTTAATCAAAACCTCTGTGCTTGGGTGATGGGGTGTTTACTCAATAGTGAGGGTATGGTTGGAGTCTCATTGTTGAATTTCTCAGTACTGACGGTGGAAACCAGGGCCTTGCACATGCTCAGAGGTGCTCTACCTCTGAGCTGCTTTCCTTGGCTAAGACAGCTTCTCATCAAGTAGCTCTGTCTGTCCTTAGAGTCCACTCTGAGGCCACAGTCAGTCTTGAACTTGAGAGCCTCCAATCTCTGTTTACCAGGTCGTTGGGATTACAAAACCAATCGAACTCAGCCAAGCATCACTTTTCAAGAAAGGAATACTTATTTTCATGAGCACGTACTTGCATGTGCACATACACACACACTCATGCACATACACACTCATGAACATGCACACACACTCATGCACATACACATACACACTTGTGCACATACACATTCATGCACATACACACACACTCATACACACACACACACACCAAAGAACAACCAGATGTAACACAAACTAAGTCTGAAAATCTAAAAATAATCTTGACACTTAGCTACAGGGTAGCAATCTAATCAAGTTTTTATTGTTTGGGAAATCTGTCCCCTGAATAGAGAAAGAAAATTTTTAAAGGGAACACTTGTTTTTACTTTATGCAGAGTATAATAAGTCTGCTGTATCAAGATTTGAGGCCTCAGTAGAAAAGAATTAGGTGCAGGGGCCTAATCTCGCAGTAGGATTTCCCACTGTGATCCCTCCCCGCCCCCGCCAGTGTGTTTTTCTGATGTGATCTCCCAGTCTGATATCTCCGTGTTGTCTCGTACTCTGATCTCCCGTTCTGACCCTGCAGCCTGACCTCTCAATTCCACCCTGCCAGGGCCACCACCTTCTCTCCTCTCTGCTGCACTGCCACATACATCCTGTTTCCAAGTAAGGGCAGCATTAAGTGATATTCTGTTGGCCAAACGTAGCACATGGGACCCTAGAAAATGTGTCTCTCTCCTTATTACTTTCCTGTTTAAAGAGATACCAAAGCAGAACCATCTCAGTCATCCCAACCCTTGAAAATGGAAACCTCTGGATGAGCTGGCTGATGCCCTGTGGCCATCTGTGATCAGGACTCACGCCATGAGTCTACTGTGTGCTGACTCCACCAGGATGGTGAATCAGGGCATGAATCAGACTGTGGAAGAGGGGTACATACTGCTGCCATTCAGCAGATGCTCCTTTGTCCACTCAGCTGGTCCTTCCCTCAGCTACCCACTGCACCTGGGGGTTAGGTTTTATATCACACATCATGTCCCAAAGGTGACACAAAGAATGAGGGGACAAAGGCAAAAGTCCTGCCATTAGGGTACCTATTAATCAGTCCTATGGGACATGCAATAGAGAGAGAAACTTGAGTACAGGTATACCAGAGTTTGGCTTTGACTGTGTAGTTGTCACTTCGTCTTATCTTTGGAAGATCTGATAATCAAATGTTGCTTCAAGGTCTTCTCTGAGCTCGTACGTGCTCGGGTGTCATGCAATCATACAAAAAACTATTATAACCACTAAACAAGATAATACCCATAAAGAAGACATATCATTCTGATTAATGTTAGTATCTCAATATTCATGCTCAAATACAGATAAGCACTCAAATTCTTATCGGGGTCAAAATATCCTGTGCTTACTTCATGTTTCTTTTAGCTTATAAAATTATTACTATGTCTAGATATGTATTATCAAGATTAATATTTGTAATGATTTATGAGACTATTTTGTGATAAATTAATAGTTAGGTAAAAGAGTATGTTAGTTTGATAATGTTAGGAAGACGATCACATCCATGTTCAGCAAAGAAATCTTAATCAAATTTAAATAACACCAGAAAGAAAAGTAAAGATTAGATGTTATCCCGGATCTACCTTTTGTACATCCATTAGACAATTTTGTGTTCATCCATCACAGTGGTAGAAGGCTCACCGCCATCTGTTCCTATCTAGAAAGGAGAAAAACTTAACAACTTTCCATCAACACAGGGGTCAGAAATTTCCAAAACTGGACAAAACTGTGTCATTTCTGCATCAACCCCACATCCAAGTAAACCACTTTTTCTGTCTGCCATAGAGATACCATGGGAATATTCAGTTTACCATGCTAAACAAATGTATTGTTTCTATGTTGTGATGTTAATGTTTGCATTTCAGGGCCTGGGGATATAACTCATCTGACTAAGTTCTTGCTGAGTAGCCAGAAAACCTAAGTTCATTTACCAGTATTCACTCAAAACAAACAAACAAAAAACAGCCACTGTAGAGCAAGCCTGTCCTCTGAGAGCTGGAGTGACAGAGACAGAAAGATCCCTGGGACTCATTGGCTAGCCATTTTAGTCAATCAACAAGCTCCAAGTTCAGTAAGAGATAGTGTCTCAAAATGATGATAATGATGATGATGAGATGATGATGATAACGTGGAGCTAAATTGAGAAAACCATGTAGGTCTGACCACTGGGCCTCTGTGTGTACTTTTACGCCAACACACACACACACACAAGTGCACACACAGCAAAGAAAAGTGCACATGCCTATGCACGTCAGAACTAGTAAAAAAATTACATTGGAATACTTATATTGTTGATCATTTTATTCTACTTTTGTATCCACAAAATTTGTTTGAGGACACAAATTCTCATCTTTAGCCATACTTGGCCATGTAGCCAAAACACAAGTGCAGGATGAAGCAAAGACAATGTTCTTCTGGGGAGACATTCGGTCACTTGGTTTGAATGAGCACATCCAGTCCACCTCCATTATCTTACATCCTGAGGGGGAAGGAGCACACGGCAAGAGCTGGCTGAAATTGATTTTGCAGAGACCTCCATCGCTTCAGCTTCGCTGTCTGGAATCTGTCTTTGTGTCTGGCAACCTCATAAAATCCATTGCAGCCTTCAAATCTGCATCTGGAATTAAGATACAGTTCAGCTGTTTGTGTACAAACAGCAAGGAAATCATTGTGCTCAGATGCAGGTCCTCGCCTGGCCTCGCTGAGCAATCTCACTTTGCTCCATTATTTGCCTGGTTACCGAAAAAAGCTGCCTGATTAGAAGTATTGTATTCCGAACAGAGTGACCCTTCATGGAGCTAAGCACACAGAGTGCATGTCTGGGCATGGAGGTAAAGGCAGTTAATGCCCTGGCTATATTTGTGCCAGATATCAGGTAGAAACAGCAGAAATCAAAAAAAACAGTTGTGAAATCAAATACAAGAGTGGCAATGCACAGGAGACAAATGGAACATTGTGGGAAACTCCAATTCCTTACAAGTACCAGTAACCGTCCAAGTTCTTTATAAAATAGGGTATTCAGGGCCTAAGACAGCTCAGCAGGTAAAGACACTTGCTTCCAAGCCTGATGACCTGCGTTCAATCCCCAGGGCCCTCGTGGAGGGAACGGACTCCTACAGATTCTTCTTCCACACGTGCACATAATGTGGGAGTGTGTGCACAAGCGTGCACATGCGCTTGCACACACACACAAATAAATAAACTAATAAATGTGATAAAAAAAATTAAAATAGGGTCTTCTTCCCCCATAGTTCATCAGTGACCATGATACCAAATCCAGATATGACCTGGTGTGTCAAGTGAAATTGGTTTTCCAGACAAGTCCTAGAACTGAGATTAATTCAAATGAGTTTAGTTAAAAAAGAAAAGAAAAGAAAACCCCCAACAGTTTCATTACCCACCACCTCAACTTTTCTCATCCCCGTAAGCATTTTTAGATAAAGATGTTTCACGTGTATATTTGTGTGTGTGTGCAAGTGCATGGACACCCTTGTGCACATACCCGCGCATGTATAAGTTTTGATAAGTATTTATATGTATATGTGGGCATGATTTGCATAATTTTCTCTTTTATTTTGGATTTTTATTGTAAGGAAGGATCCTTAAGTAGGAGTGGAGATGGTTTCAGAGCAATAACAGAGTGATTGGGGGCGAGGCTGAGCTCCCTGGAGACTGACAAGTCAGGAACAGCCACCCTGAGTTGCGAGTACAAGTTGTCAAGGTCTGCTGCTTGGGAGAAAGCATGGCCCATCAAGAAGAAGGAGCAGGGTCTCAGGCCCCAAAGTGGAGTCAGTTGGTCATTCTCAGAGACAGAGTGACTGTATCCAGAGTCTGTGAGCAAGGAGGAAATGAGTAAGAGTTTCATGGTTAGGGTTTCTGTTGCTGGGATGAGACACCATGACCAAAAAAGCAAGTAGGGAGGACAGGGTTTATGAGGCTTACACTTCCACATTGCTGTTCATCACTGAAGGAAGTCAGGACAGGGATTCAAACTGGACAGGATCCCAGAGGCAGGAGCTGATGCAGAGGCCATGGAGGGGTGCTGCTTACTGGCTTGCCTCCCATAGTTTTCTCACCTCGCCTTCTCCTAGAACTCAAGACCAGCAGCCCAGGGATGGCACTCAGACATAGTACAGAGAATGGCACAAAAGGGCTACAGCTGAGTGAGAGGTGCATGCAGACAAGAGGGAAGCCAGGATTTGTACCAGCATGCAGGGATTGAGCCACCAGTTAGTTGGAAAGCCGTCGCCTAAGTTCTGGTCACATGACTCCACAGCTGCTAAACCAGGATCAGCAGCAAAGGCAGTGCTATTAATCGCACAGTAGATGTTGCACGCGCCTTCTTGCCTCTTCTGTCATCTCCCGTACGTCTTCTGAAGGTGGGGGGACAGTTGTGATGGCTCAGATGTGCGATCACGTCTAATCTCAGTCTGCGGTGTCCTCAGCCGGGGGCTGCAGTTACAGAGATACCAGCTGGAGCAGGCCTATCTTTCTCCACCTTCATTCATATCTGGGAACGTTGCTTTCCAACCTGGTTGTGCTCATGCGAGCCAATGTCACTCTGAAACACCCTTCTAAAGTTTCTCCTAATCTGTGACTCTTAATAAGGAAGGGAAAACATGCTGCTTCACCTACAACAGAGAGAAACTAAATGTCTTGACATCACCAGCGTGGAACTGCATACCTGTGAAGTCTTCCTTCAGAAAGCATGGGGTCCATCCGATTCATGAGCCTCTTGCTTGTCCTGGGGTTTCTGGTGAAATGTATTTGCCAGGTTGAGGTGAATACACTTGTGACCTCAAATGTAGCAGGTTCTTTTTTTTTTCCAAGACAGGGTTTCTCTGTGCCTTTGGAGCCTGTCCTGGAACTAGCTCTGTAGACCAGGCTGGTCTCGAACTCACAGAGATCCGCCTGCCTCTGCCTCCTGAGTGCTGGGATTAAAGGCGTGTGCCACCATCGCCAGGCTATTGTAACAGGTTCTTAAGGGAAGAGGATGTGTGGATGCCCTTTGTTTTCATTGCTCTTCTAAGTGTGGATAGGGATTCGATTTGGGTAAGAGAGGCAGAGCAGGAAGGAGTGCGCAAGTGATCTCCAGAGATCAAAATCAAATACTCACAAACCGATGTGTCCTGACCTGAGGGGTTGTTTGAACAACTGCTTGGGTAGCGAGCATGTGTGATTGCATACAACACCCATTAAATCCTGTATCCGCTTTTAGCTTAAAAGAAAAGCCTCAAATAGTGGTCTGTTTTAAAGATGTGCGTGTTGTCCAGAGAGCTTTGCTCTACTTGTTGGTTTCTGCATTCGCAGCAACAATAGAGTTAATGCTTTGCAGCCCCAACTTTGAAATTTCACTTTAGTAAACAGACTATAAAGTAGGTCTTATTTGCTTTCTAACAAATAAGGCAGAACAGCTTGCCCACAGGGATTTAAATCATAATTTACATTTAAGTTTATTTTTATAGACAGACCATAAGCACAGTTTGCAAAGCTGGATAAAACTAAAGCACTAGAAAATTGAAAAGAGAGATTTATTTTCCCCTTAAAAGAATGCTCAGTTGTAATTTAAAATGAACTGTTTTAATTACACGGAATAATTGGATTAAGTGGAGGTTTGCATAATTTGTCAGAATTGAAATATGACAGGTAATATGAAACCAGGATGTATATGTAAACACACACACACACACCAGACAGAAAGGAAAATGGGAAATGATTCCGAGGAATTAAGAACTTAATATTATGTAAGAATTAATCCTCGGATATACATATTAATGATGAGATTTCATTGAAAACCCTATTCCAGATACAGCATTGAGCAGGATTAGGAGCGATCTGCTTGGAAGACCCCCCCCCTTTTCAAATCTGGCAGATTGTCAGCATCCACTGCAGACACATGTACTGGTTGCAGCTCCCCTAAATTCTATTATTTTTGACAGTCATCCCTTGATGTATATGTATTACTGTGTGGAACTTAAAGTATTTTATAGTTTTCTTTATTTTTGTTGTTGTTGTTAGTGGTGGTGTATATATGTGCTGTGTATGTGTGTGTGGTGTGTGTGTGTTGTACTAGGCTTGAGTTATGTCTCAGTCCCTTAAAAAAACAACAAAGCATTACATTTTGAGACAAACACTGGGTCCTGCCCTGTCTTAAAGTTATGATCCTCCTGCCTCAGCCTCCTTGTGGCTGGAATTATCAGCGTGCTCCACTGGGCCAGGCTGGTTGTACTTTAAAGATGGATGGTAACAGCTTCTGTCTAGCTGATAGCAAGTGAATCAACCAGAAAGTAATGTCAGTGAAACCAAATGATGTTAGCAAACTTGACACTGAATCTGTTCGGTGCTCCAAACTCCAGAAAGGCTGCCCTCTTTGTAAAGGAAAAAGGTTGTTTGCTTTTAGATGCTTTTCTTACACACTGAGACTCTCTGAAGAATTGCAGGGGAGAGGGATAAACCTCTGGACCTTTTGGTATCCATCTTTGTGCTATCAGAAGTCCCTTCTAAGAGAATATTCCTAGAAGCACAATGTCTCTGAATGCCCCTGGTTTGCACTTAATTGCTTCAGTAATTATTTTCTAGTGTATTCCATGATTAACATTCTGCTTGGTAAAATCTTGGTAAGCCAGCTCATAAAGTAAAATCAATGAGCAAGACATAGGTGGTAACTATCGAACATGGCATTCACTACAAAAGGATGGACACCTTTTCCTCCACAAAAGGCTTTGTCTTCACTTATGTGAACGAAACAGCACAAGTGAGTGCTCTTTCTCGAGGGGAGGACCAGAGAACCTGCTCCAGTTGTATGTGCATGAACATCTTATTAAGTTCGTAGAAAAATCAGATGAAAATTATCAAAGTACTTAGCAAGCCACAAGGTTTTGGTTTTTATTTTCTTTTGATACAAGGTCTCATACGGCCCAGGCTGACCTGGAACGTCCCATGTAGTCCAGGATGACCCTCTTGACCTCCTGCCCTGCTCCCCAGTGCTGAGATTCCAAGAATGTGCCACCATACCCGCTTTGTACAGCAAGACGATCCACCAAGGGCTTTGTGTGGGCTAGGCAAGTACTCTTCCATCTGAACTATGCCACCTGTCCTGAGCCACACATTTTAAAAAAAAAATTGATAGCTTGATCGATTTCAGACAAGTGTCTTTAGTGTATAAGTCATGACTCAATAACAAAGGGAAACTAAGACAGCAAAGTCCTGTATCTTATGATATGTGAATATTCAGGGTGGGTAGGAAATCCTGCGTGTTCATCCTGAGTGTAAAACAGTAAGCATTTTATTCTGAGGAGACCTGCAGAGTTTTCTGTGTGGGGAAGGCAAAGACTATGCAGGCGGAGGTGCTTGGCAATGGCCGCTGCACGGAGCGGAGCTAGGGGTTTTTGCAAGCGTGGAGTGGGTGGGAAGGGCATTCCCACAAAATCAGCTACCAAAGCTCCTGCCTCTGAGGTACAGGCCTATGCAGGAAACACGAGTTCTAAAAAAGTGTAAGAGGAGGCAGAGAAGGAAAACCATCTCTATAAATATATACATGGTGTCTAGGAGGGGGAAACAGAACCTTGAAAATGAAACTCAGAGAAGAAACTCCATCAGGTGTGTTTGGAAGGGGCAGAACGAAGCCTGGCGACTTCAGCCCTTTACTGCGGACATAGGGCCCAGCCGCATTGGCTCCCTGTTTCCGTAGGACTGTAACCCAGCTCCTGTGGTCACCTTTTTCTGAGTCTCCCCTTTGGTAGTTGCAAATTCAAGAGTGAGAATCAGACTGGCTTGTTCTTTGTCTTGCACACATCCTGGAATTAGGAGGGTATGCCAGCCCACATCAACACAGCAATGTCTGGAGACAGGGTACAGAGAAGGGATTGCCCTGGTCCACCGGCCGCATAACCTCTGCGTACAGCATTATGAGCAAGCGCTAGAATTAGTTTGTTTTCTTTTTGCTATACTCAAACATCTGAGAAAAGCCTCATAAAGAAGGAAGGGTTTAGTCATTGTTGAAGGGCACCATTCATCACTGTGGGAAAGGCATGGCAGTGGGAGCTTGAGGCAGCTGGTCACATCTGGTCAGAAGGCAGAGAGCAATGCCTACTGCTTCTCAGCTCCGTTCTCCTTTATCCAGTCTGGGATGCCAGTCCACAGAAAGGTGCTACCCTCATACAGCGAGGAGTCTCTGCCTCGACCGAGCTAATCTAGAAAATTCCTCACAGACTACACAGGGACTTATTTCCATGGTGATCCTGAATCCCACCAAGTTGACCGTGAAGATGAACTACAGATTTACTACAATCCACATTCCCTATGGGTTACAATTTGAAATCAGGACACTGGCTCACCTGCCCTGAAGGACAGAGAAAAAAAAAACAAGAGCATATTGAGAGTAGACAAGTCTATGTGCTGGAACCTGGAATTCTGAGCAAAGCAGGAAGTAAGTGCTTCTGGAAGGAGGCGGGCGGCTGAGTGTCTGCAGCAGAGGTTTATTTTGAACAGACTCACCCAGAGGTTGGATATGCTTTGGGACCGACTTCGTAAAGAAACCTTACCAGTCTGTCTTAACTAGTTCTCGGGGAAAGCTGTGTTAATGAAGAAGAAAGTCCTTAGTACCCCACCCAAGACAGGGGGTGCCCTGATGGAAGTCCCCATCATCTGGAGCTGGGATGAGCGTGCAAAGGCCGAGGCACAGTCTGGCGGGCAATGATGCCGAGATGCAGGCCCAGACAGCCCACGTTTGCAGCTCATCAGAGACAGACGGCCACGTCTGTCACAGACGGACAACTCCTAGTTCTGTCAGTGAACGAAGTCGGAAGAGGTGAGCAGGGTTTCTCAGACTCTCCAGGATTCACATTCAGGGGCTTAGCGCAATCTTCACACTCCAACAAGTTCTAAAATGCTCTTGAAGATGAGGAAGGAAGGACAGGAGAGAAATAAATCTAGATTATAGGCTGAGTAGATGCCAGTAATAGCCATACCCTAGTGGTGACAATCTGTACTGTGTCAACAGATATAATAAAGGGCCCCAAGGAAAGAAGGACAACGTCTCCTTGGATAGTCATTGATTTTGCCAACTATTTTTATTATCTGTGATCTCAAGCCCTTTCTATGTTTCAGCTCACTGGCTGAAACCAGAGCTCAGGAAATGGTTGTTGACATATAAGAAGTTAGAACATGTGTTCATTGTCCTCCCCATGTCTTCAGAGGAAGATCTGGCTGCCTGGAAGTTGACTCAGAAAACCATCCATTTAGTACTTACGTCTTTGCACACTCAGAAAATGGCAACAACAGCAAAGCAGTATTAAGAGGGGGGAGGTGGTATACATGTGCAGGCATGTGTGCGTGTGTGTGCACGTGGAGATGGCTCAGGGGTTAAGAGTTCTGGATGCTCTTCCTGAGGACCCAGGTCCAGTTCTGAGCACTTTCGTGACAGCTCACAACTGTTATCTCCAGTCCCAGGGGATCCAATGTCATTTTCTGGCCTCCATGGTACACATACATATACATACATACATACAGTCAGGCAAACTACACAAAAAATAAAAAATAAAATCTCAAAGAGAGGGAGAAAGAGAAGAAAAATAGCAACTGAGCTACAGCTAGGAACAAGGGGTCTAGTGAGCTACTACAAGTCTCTGGGCTTTTATTGTCTTAAGGGCCAAAAATGAATAAAAATTCATTCTTGTCTAGACCATTTCCTGACGGTTTCCAGAAATGGAAGCTGATTAAAGTTCTTCAATCCAAAGGGCAGGGAGTTAGGACTCAGTATTGCTAAACACGAGGCCCACCGGTAAAGAGAAAACACGTTCCTTCCCAGAGCCTCAAGCTTTGCCTCCCTCTCTCGCTGCTCAGATGCTGGAGAATAAGGCCTGAGGTGGTCTCGCTTCCACCTGGGTCTTTCTCTGTGGGTTCAGCTCTGGCATGGGACAGAGCCATGTCGCATAGACGCAGCCTCGGAAGCAACTTTACAACACCCCCATGTGTGCTCCTCTCATCCCAGAGAAGGGCGTGTACTTTACTTATTCTGTTTCGCTTTTGTATAAACAGGACCAAGAGTCATGTTTCACTGTGAGCTCTAAGGACAATTACCTTTTATTCATCAATTAATTTGGATTCAAATGGTAGCTAAGAGTGCAGACGACTTATCGTGTTCTTAAACATTTCTAAAGCAGCTTAATTTTTTTCTTTCTTTTTTCTTTCTTTTTTTTTTAGCAAAATGTCGCTGCAGTAAATGGAAATATACTTGGGAATGTGGAATTTAAATGCGCCATTGCTCAAGTTGACCAATGGCGAAACTGGGGAAGCATTTATAGCCCAGCACTGCCATCTAGTGACTAAATCTTGTCATAACTCCCTGGTTTCCGTTCTTGGTTTGGTTTTGGTTGTTTTGTTGTTTTTTCTGCATTTCATCAAATTTTTATACATATCTTACAGTCTCTTACAAAGGTAAAATTATTTATATGTCAGAACACTTATGCCATTTACTTAGGGTTTAAATCATGAAAAACCTTAAGAAGGAACCAGAATCCATTTTTTTAAAAAGCATCCAATTTAATGAACTTTAAAATTTGAAAATTTGATCAATGCTCACTGTCTACTTTTAAAACCCTAACTAAAGCAGAAGAACTTATAAGCATCTTGTTATAGAAAGTAAATCTTATCTGCATATGGGTATAGACTTGATTGTCTTCTGATGGGGATTTCTGGAGCTAAGGGAAAATGGTAGTCTGGTACCCTAGCAATGATGCCTTGTTGGTCTTGCTGTCTGTAATATTCCTAGTACTGAATATTCTGCATTAGAGGAAATGCAATCAATATTTGTGGTTAAAAGTGCAAGGTGTCCAAGAAGTCATTTAATTCACTCTGTCTTCCTTTTATGTCCCAAGTCCCCTGAGATATAGGGACAGTCTCCTTGACAAAGAAGACAGACTCTCTGAGGATGCAGCAAGCAATAGACCACACCATCACCAGGGAACCAATTATAGGCAAGCAATGAGCAAACCGTGTCATACATATGACTGCCAGAGAAGTGAATAAGGGCTGGAATTTTCCAGAAAGTTGCAGGGTGTGGGGGAGTGGTACTTATGTAAAAGTGAATGAAGAGCTATCACCAATGGGAAGAGCCATCTGAGGAGCAGAACTTGGTGGGCATCCAGAGAGGATGAGGTCACCATGGAGACTGAAAGGGAGAATTGGGGGGAAGCACTTCCATTCTTTGAGGATGGTGGTCTGGTCTGCCTCTGTAATACCTACAACTCTGCTTCCTGTGAACAGCTGATTTCAGCAGCAATTTCCTGGTGCTTCTCTCTCCGTCCTTCCACTTAGATAACAGGAATAGGCAACTCCCAGAATGCAACACTGTGAGTTAACATCCTAGAGGAATCTGTGATTCTCCAGCTCTGTGGATTTGTCTAGACTTCATTTCTCCACACTGCGTAGGAAAATCTGCAATGGCTTGGACAGAGATAAAGTGACAGGAAGCTGCTGAGCTGAAGGACGCGTTCCTTCACCTTGTCTGCACTTGGTGCTATACAGAGGCAGCGGAAGACCAGAGGAAGGACAGGCTTCCTTGGCAAACGGGACTAGACTTCAATTCCGACTCTTTTAGTCCCTTTTCTAAGGTCTTTGAACCTCAGTTTCCAGGTCTATGGCATGGAAGGAGTATGGATTTGTACTCTATAGGTCTGTCAGAATGCTGAAACAATATAGTGAGGTGTTCAAAATAGTTCCTGATGTACTGACGGCTGAAAGGGGCTACAATGTTCCTGGTGTACTGATGGCTGAAAAGGGGCTA
>JABTXL010008037.1:2881013-2892942 GCA_025134845.1 Neodon shergylaensis | reverse complement strand
AGAGAGAGAGAGAGAGAGAGAGAGAGAGAGAGAGAGAGAGAGAGAGATACACACTCAAAATCAATACCATGGCTGAGCGGGGACCTCTCACTGGTCCCTGTTCTGAGATCCAGCTGGCCCTAGGGCAGCCCTATGGCTATCTTGTCTCTGAGCTCTCCTTCTGGCCTGGCCTCCAAGCAGGCAAGTAGAAGCCATGGAGGGATGCTGCTTTTACTGGCTCAGTTTTTTTTTCTGTAGGATTTTTATTTTTTCAGTGTTAAAGAAACATTTAAATAAAACACAAATTCTTCTCATAAAATGTGTTCAAATTTACCCCATTTTAACAAAGTTTGGGCATCGCAACCATATACAGGCCACATTTTATTATAATCTATAATATTTGACATTGAGAAATATTTGTCAGCCTATCATAGAGCAGTCTGCCTACATCACAGAGATATTTCAAGGAGTCAGAAGCTGGTATGTGTGGCACTGAAGTCTGTCTGTAGGATATAGTTTTTGTTCATAAAATCTGCAAATGTATAATCACATCGCAAATATACTATAACATGATTCATCACTATAGACTGGTCAAGCCAAGACCCTTAGACATGGCCTTCCAATTGCAATGTGATTCCTCATAGAAAACAGTCAATACGGATTCAACTTCCCTCAATCCCAATGTCATAGAAGAGCTAAGTTATGACTTGTCCCTCATCAGATTTTTCTTAGCATTTTTCTCGCTCCCTCATTCCCAGACATAACTTTGTTTTATGCTGCCCTCTGTAAAAGAGGAGAAAAATGCTTTAACATCCTAAACATCACTAGCATTTGTGCCTGACACAAGCAGAAGGAGGCAGAAAAAGGTCGAACCAAACAGCTCTGAATTCTCATGCTAGATACAATGAATTTTTAATGATACAAATAATTCATAAAACATGTATACACATTCACAATGGGTAATGAAATTATCATCCTCTGCTTAAAGAGATGAGACTAATGACCACAGCTCTATGAGTTTTCTTGGATCATTGATGGGAGAAATAAACTTGATTTTATTGTCTTCATAATGAACGGACTGCCAGGAGTTTAAGCCATGGTAGTAAAGTTGGAGAGTAAAAGAGCATTAATGGACAAAAATACAGCATATAGATATCTTTAGCAGGGAGGAAGCTGGAGTGTAATGAAAAGGTGGCCCATAATGGTGAACAAGAAAAGAGGTAAAGCCATGGGGCAGTGGTCAGAAGGTTGCAGAGTTAGATGTATAACCTGAAAATTACATGAGGATATGAAACATTAGTAGCAGAGTTTTCCAACAAATGTCTGTGCACCCTCCTCTCTCCCCTCACCTCTCTCTCCCTCTCTCCCCTCATAGGTGTTGGTCACAATATTGTGAGACAGAAAATGACATGAAGCCAGAGCAGTCTGCTCTGTTTTCTAGACAAGGCATAATCTGGGGTCTTCTGCATTTCATGAATCAAGTCCAACTTTGGTTACCCTTGAAACATGTAGTTTGAAGTCTACTTTGTTGGATGTTAAAATGGCTATACTGACTTGCCTCTTGTCTCCATTTGTGTGGGATTCCTTTTCCACCCTTTCATGCTAAGGTGATGTCTACTAAGGTGTGTTTCTTGAATGTATCAAAAGGTTAGATCTTGTTTTTCTAAATTTTAGTTAGTCTGTGTCTTTTCACTGAGAAACTAAGACCACTGCTATTGAGAGTTTTCATGAGCAAAGTCCATTGACTCTTGTTGACTCCAATAATCGCCTCCATCAAAGGTAACTTTGGAGGTCTCACGAGATGGGAGAAGCTGCTTGGAGGTCAGTCAAACCTCTGAATGACAATTTCTGTACCTCCCTGGGGATCTCTGGGGACCTTTGTTCAAGTAGAAGTCCTTGGTCTCTACTTAAACAAAGTCATAGATATTAGGGTTGCTTGAGTGATGCTGACTTTGCTCTTATTGCTTGCATGTAGGAGGTCTGGTCATGAGTAACTTTGCAGCGATTAGGCCTCTATGTGAGCTTTGGACCCTGGGGGACTGAGAGACCCTACTTGCCTACATTAGCCCTGGTTGGTGTCAATATATCTTCTCATTAGGGATCCACCATGGTACTTGAGGCAGCCTTAGTCAGGTAGCCAGGCTTCAGTCTGATTCTCTGGCCCTAGTAGACTCCACCTCCTTTTGAATCCAACAACATTTCTGTGTGGATGCTCCCTGGGTAGATGCAAGAGATTCGTCTCACAGTGGAGGGAGCTTATGACATATATGGCTTCTATAGGATGTGTTTTTCTCATGGAGGCAACCCAGACCAATCTACAGAGCATGGAAAGGAAACAGGATGTCTTAGTTGGGGTTCCTGTGATGAAACGCCATGACCAAAGCAACTTGGTGAGGAAAGGGTTTCTTTGGCTTGAGGTTCCAAATCACTGTTCATCATCAAAAGAAGTCAGGATAGGAACTCAAGCAGGGCAATAGCAGAGAGCCACGAATGGGTGCTGCTTACCTGCTTGATCACAATGGCTTGCTCAGAATGCTTTCTTATAGAATCCAGGACTACCTGTCCACGGATGGGACCACCCACCATGGGCTAGGCCCACCCCCATGATTAAGAGAATGCACTGAAACCAGAATGTATGGATGCATTTTCTTCATTGAGGTCTCCGGCTTTCAGATAACTCTAGCTTGTGTCAGACTGACATAAGACTACTAGTACACAGGAAGATGTGGTCAAGTCTTAGATAAATGGTTGTATCAATTAGCTAGAAATATGGAACAAACCACTCCCAAAGATGTAGTCATTACCTTCATTCACTTATTTTTTAATTAGTTGAGTTTGGTCGATCCAGGATAGTCTCAGCTGGATTGTACTGCTTCAAGCTATGGGCCTGGCTAGCTTTGGCTCCTTGCTTTTTGTTGAGCCCAAATATTCTCTAAATAGCCAATTCTAGATCAAATCTGTGGGGACAGTAGCTATCTGGAGAAAGCTTTGCTCATGGTGGCAATAGGCACAGAAGAACGAGTCCAGACATCAAGTTCATTCTACTGATGCTCCATTGGCCCAAAAAAAGCCAACATGGATAATGACCAGGTCAAAATGCAGGGATGTGTGTATTAGCTAGGAAGAGCATAAGGTGGAACAAGCAGGAAGAACGTTTGGGGGCAGGAAGGAAGACTCTCTCTGGGAGAAGGCAAAAGAGAATGAGTTTCACTGAACAGTAATCTTGATCTACCCTAAACTCATTTCAGAAAGCCCATCCTCGGGAGGTATGAGGGTTAGTGTTGAAGGAAGTATTCCAGGTACTTGGAGATATCATAGAAATGTAGAGGGGGTTCTCTTGCCTTTACTGCTAAACATTCCAAATGTAAATTCAAACCCCAATTTCCATTTGCTAAGAGAAAAAAACAAATGCTCAGATGGTTTGGAAACATTTATAACGTCACTTCATGCCTTGGTGTCTGAATCTCTTGCGATCTAACACTTGAACATACTTATTACACATCTTTGAGATGCTGCTGCATGATTAATACCACAGTCTTTGTCAATAAAAATTATGGGAGCTTTGTTGAGAATAAACCTAGAAAACATTTTCTAATCAAATCCTAAGAGGAGAAAGGAGAGAGGGAGAGAGAGAGAGAGAGACTCCATAAACAGTGTTTTCCCAGTGTTATAGCCTAAATATGAAATCACACACACACAAGCATGTGTGCTCAATGATTGTTTCCAGCTGGTGGTTCTGTTTTGACAAGTTCTCGAAACTTTGGAAAACAGGGCCTATCTGGAAGATGTAGGTGTTTAGGCTCATGTTCTGTCGCTCTCTCTCTCTCTCTCTCTCTCTCTCTCCCTCTCTTTCTCTCTCTCATTTATTCTCTCTCCTACTTCTCTCTCTCGCTATCCCTCCCTTTCTCCCTGTCCCATCTTTTCTGTTTGCCATGAAGTGAAAGCTCCTTTACCACACACTCATTCCCACCACAATGGTGTCCTGTCCAAGTGCACAGGATAAAACAATCTTATATTGAACCCTCTGATATCATGAGCCAAAATAAACCGTGTTTTCCTTGGAGTTGTATGACTCAGGCATTTTGTCATGGTGAAGGGAAGTAATTCATACAACAGGGAGGGAAAGTGGCCAGAGCAAGAAAATGAGGGCTGCGTGGAGACCCAGGCTGCCAGACTCTATGCCCTGCTCTCTTGGTCCTGTAATGCCTAGATCAGGATATCCACCTGTAACCATGAACTTCCGTTAATATTTGTATTATAACTGACCTATAACTGAGCATTTCTCTCAGGTAGCTGTGGGACCAGCAGATAGGGAAGCCGAGGCAGATGATGTTAATACATCCATCTCTCAGATGTGAAAACTGAGGGCTGAGGTTAATGAATTCATCTGTTCCACGGTAGAAATGGGACCTTCTGGCTGTCCAGTTCTACCCTGAGACACCTCATTTGCACACAAGGGCTGAAGCTGAAGACGTTCTTGGGTCTCTGTCTCTCTTCTCTGCTTTTACTGTTCTACTGTATGTAGACCTGGCTGGCCAAGGGGCCTAGGGTACACTTGGACTTTCCAGTAGCCCAGGTTCTCTGGAGACTTTGACCTAACTTAATTTGCATTGTCTTGAGTCATTTGGATGCTGCAGGGAGTCCTAAGGCAGATTCTCATTCGAAGGACACAGAATGGCAGCTGGGGAATCTCTCAGGTATTTCCAAGGACCACAGGCTGCAGTCATAATCTCAGATTACAAAAGTTGTCCAAGGAAAATCGTCAATATTAGGAAGGCATATGGAGGTGACTGTCTGAGTCAACCAGAGGAGAGAATTATGCCTTCTGTTCCCTTGGCCTCTGCTGCTGGGGGAACACATCATTTTTTGTAAGGACTTACAGCAAGCAGGTGATTAGAGAAAGCCAACTAAGTAGAAGTGAGGCAGGCATTCCCTGCACTGGCAGGACGAAGCCCTCAGTACCAAAGGCACAGACACTCCTTTCGATTCGGACCATGGCCATTCTCTCCCGCCAAAGGTTCTTTGCTCCATCCTTGGGAAATTTGGGTTTTCCTGTTGATGAACTAAGTTCTTTCCTGGGAGCTCACCTCCAGGGAGTAAGAAATGCAAAGCAGGGTCTCACTGTGGGAGACAGTCTCACAGTTTCCAGGCCTTGGGACTTCTGGTTTGCAGTGTAGCCCGTGAGAAGCCCAAGCGTCCTTCTTGGCCTCACAAGAGGAAAAGCCAAGCAAATGAAAAGGTGTCTCCGCTTAGATCCAGCACAGAGATCCAGCTACAGAGCAAGCCACTGACCCTGCCTGAGAGATTCAGATGGGCAGCTTCAGAGACTCATGGATGGCTGTTTGTAGGATGGGATGTTAGCTGGGGACGGAAGTGCTGAGTTCCTAGTCCTCAATATGCTAACCAAAATTTGCTTCAAGGAATTACAAGGTGTACTAAGAGACAAAATTTTAAAAAACATTTTTATGAAGAGACAGAATTAGAACCAATATCAGGGCAGGAAAGTTGGAATTATGAGATCAGGAATTCCTAACTATAGTTTCCATACCCAGGATTCTAAAGTCCCTAAGTTAGTGTGCTTGGGTTCAGTTTTTAACTCTACGGTGGTGTGCAAACAGCGTGCATTCAGTATGCACTCAGAAATAACACTTCAAGTTGGGGCAGTTCACTGGGGCCTGGGTTATTGGTGTGTTATACAGTCCTTGCCCAAGACGCTGGGAGCAGTGATGAGCGACATGACCTAGGCAGTCATGTGTTTCTGAGGAAAAGCCACCAGAAACCCGTGGTATACCGTGCTGCTCAGTCACTAGCTGGCATCTTCAGTGCACTTCTGTCTTACATCAACTTCAGCTTCAGAAGCATGTGTTGGGGTGTAGCCCACTAGAAGGCAAACCTCTGCTGTGGAAAAGTAGTATGTAAGGGGAGATAAGTCATTGTATCAGAGATAGAAACTTCAGGTAAAGATGAAGCAAAAGGACATTCTAGAAATCAAATACTCAGGCACTTCCTTTATGAAGAAAAACAACAGGGTCCTTTTCATTGTAGAGTAAACAATCAGCTACAGTCACTTCCTTAGTCTCTTGTGTTTACAGTGTCCTGTGTACTATTTCCTCCAGCCTTGGCCCAATGGGTGTTGATTCAGTGATCTCTCTGCATGGGCACAGAGCTAAATATTAGCATCCCACAGTGAGGAGGGTGGACTTGGCCTCTGCCCTTAGGAAGCTTATTGGTTTCCTTCCTCCATCAACCATGCCAAAAGACTTCAGTCAGTAGCCAGGGACAGTTAGATGTCACTCTTATCTTGAGTCCTACCACATCCTTACACACGTGGGGGGTTGACAGCTGGTGGCTGTGTTCCCACTCTGCCTGCCTTCCAGGCGCTGTGCTAGGTACTAGGAATTCTGAGGTGAAGGAACCAGACAATAGACTTATACTATACATAGGAGGTCTAAAGTATGAAATAAGAAGGATGTGTGGGTGGCTGGCACAGTCTGACTTAAGCCAGGGGAGTCTTAGGGGAGCAGAAGTTAGGGAGGCAAGTTCACCCTGATTCTTGGATGTGGTGGGGCTCAGATTCTGAGAGAGGAGACCCCACAACCCGCAAAGAAAATGCCAAAGATGGACGTGTGGATTCTGCCCGCCTGTCTAAGAAGGAGGGGAAATAGAATGTCCATGGTGAAAACCAACACACTGAGACAATGGGGATGTTCTATCGGGAACTCACCAAGGCCAGCTGGCCTGTGTCTGAAAAAGCCTGGGATAAAACCGGTCTCGCTGAACATAGCGGACAATGAGGACTACTGAGACCTCAAGAACAATGGCAATGGGTTTTTGATCCTACTGCACCTATTGGCTTTGTGGGAGCCTAGGCAGTTTGGATGCTCACCTTACTAGACCTGGATGGAGGTGGGTGGTCCTTGGACTTCCCACAGGGCAGGGAACCCTGACTGCTCTTTGGGCTGACAAGGGAGGGGGACTTGGTTGGGGGAGGGGGAGGGAAAGGGGAGGCGGAGGTGGGGAAGAGACAGAAATCTTTAATAAAAAAAATGCCAAAGAGGCAAAACAAAAGCTTTCATCTTTCCAGCTCCCAATAACCTGGCTTGTACAGAACTCTTGTGCCTCCTCCATGTAGTCTAAGAGGTAGCCTAGCTTTCCTAGTACTCAAAGGCCCCGAATCGCAGCCCATCAATTAGTCTGCACGAGACACACTGCGATGGCGCAATTGATTCGCTTGGAGTAAGTTATCACACAGTCGGCTGCAAGGCAGGCCAAAAGATTTTTAATGCAGTTGCCTCCAGGCAATTATTAACATTCCCTCTGAGCAACAGGACCAGGGTACTTTCATTCCTCAATATGACACCCCTCTTCTGTTACAGCCCAGTTAATTTTAGGAACTGCCCCGATTTAACACCCAGCTCACATGAGCCATACACCTTGAATAAATGCAAATCCAATCTCCGTGGCATGAATTATGGCCTGATGCTGAGCATCACCATGGCAACTAATGACATCACCCCACGCCCACCCCCACCCCCATCAGCACCCCCGCCCCCACACCGACCTCCAGAAAAATCCAATTCCTCAAGGGTCTTTACCTGCCTGACTTGGGTGCATTCTTAGCTAACATGTGCGTTCATAAATATTACTGTTGTCAGAGGTTCCTGGTAGGTATTTGCTGTCGTTCAGGGAGGTATATTCCCTTTACGGCAAGTGTGGTTTCTTGTTGTTGTTGTTCATGGGGGTGGGGGGGGAGAATTCTAATGAAAATTACTGTGTGTATTTGATTAGCAACATTTGTTGATAACATATGGTCCAAAGAGGCTTCTGCAAATAACAGGCTTTAAATAGTAAACAGAGATGTGGCTGAGATGGAGCAGATGCTCTCCGCAAACACACAGTACGAGGTGGCTTTACCGGGCAGGCCTCCTCCCGCCCTGCGCTCCCTTCCTCCCTAGATCAAAGGGTCCATTTTCAAAGCAGTGGTGCCGTGTAGACCATTTGCAGAAATAATGGGCTGTGACGTTTGAGTCATCCCTGCCCCTGGAATATGGATTGTCTCCTTCCTCGTGCTTCTTACCAGATATTAGTAATAGTGCCGTGTGACCAAGTGAGTCAGCGGGTTCAAACAGATCTCACTCGGAGCAGCTTCCGGCCGCTGCCACAGGTCAAAAATGCATTGAGTCCCACACCTTTTTCCCCCAGGACTCGGCCAGTGCTGTGAAGAGTTCCCTGAGGAACGCAGGCCAGCGGATTTTCTTGATATGGGCTGAGCTGTCCTGGCAAGTGTGCATTTAGAGTTGCCCTTGCAGGTGTGCTAGGTGAGCACACCTTGAAGGTACTAACGAGACTAAACACGGTTCTGTTGCTGAGCCGGCAATTCTACCCCTTCTAACAGGGCTTGACTTTTCTGTAAAAGATCAGGGAGTACATGCTTGAGGCTTATGGGCTGCGGTTCTGAGTCGCAGCTACTTAACCAGACACTGCAGTGCAACAGCAATGCAGGGCAGCAGCCATGCAACCTCAGACAGCCCATAATGATTGAGCATTGGCGCACGCCAATAAAAGTGTTATCACGCTTCAGTTTGGAATTTCAGTGCAGCGTCGTGTATCACAAAATATTAATCTTATTCCATTGTTTTTTCACACAACATGTGTACACAATACACACCATATGCATACATACAGGACTTCTTGAGAATATAAAAACCATTTGGGGGCTCATGAGCTATGCATAAGCAAATAGGCAGCCGGAAGTGACCCACAGGCCAGGGCTGAGCAACCTCTGGCCTATATCCCTAAAGTGAAGGCTCTATGCATTCTGTGTGCCCGTCATTGACTTAAACACTATGTGTGCCATAGCTCTCTCCTGAAAATCCCTCCACTAACCTTCTGGGGTCAGTACTGCTCTTTGTATTAATTTTTATATTTATCATACATATAAATCAATGTACTAGTGGCCAAGCCCAGGCCCATGGGTCAGTTCCTGCTGCTTACTTGTTTATGTCCAGCTCATGAGCCCAAAATGGTTTTTATACTTTCAAGAGCCCTTGTGTATACACACATGTATGTGTTGTATGTACGTGTGGTATGTGTGTGTATGGATGCCTGTAATTTACTTATGTCCTCCTTTAACTCTCCCCAATTGGTTTGATACATATATTTGTACCTATGTATTATATCTATCATATATGTATATATGTAGCTGGTCCCATATATATACATGTTATATTGTATTTTCCCCTTATACTCTCTTGTTTCCCCTCCCACCTATTAGATTCTTACCTGTCCTCCTTTCTTCTACTTCCATGTCACACACACACACACACACACACACACACATTATGCATGTGAGAGAAAACTTTACATGATAATCTTAGTTCTATCTATTTTCCTCTAAGCAGCATAATTTCATTCTTCCTTATGGCTGACTAGAATCCCACTGTGTGTATACATACTTTCTTGTTTATGTTAATGGGCATGTTAGCTGATCCCACATCTTGACTGCTCTGAACAGGACAACAGTAAACATGGGTTAGGAAAAATCTCTGCAGTAAGGCCCTGGGGTCATTCAGGTATATACCCAAGTGTGTCGCACTGGATCATGCAATGTTTGTTTGGAGGAAATTCTGTGCTCGGTTCTGCAGGGTCTATACTGGCTTACATTCTAAGCAACAGGATACAGGAGTTCTCCATTCCTACTTCCTCAACAGCTGCTGTCCTCTACTGGGACTAGCCTCTGACTAGAATCTCAACATCTTCATTTGTACATCTAAGCTCAGTACCATCACTAATTTATAGAAGGAAACCATGTCTCACATTCTTAAGAGCTGTCACTTCTGCACATGGGCTCTCCCTGAGGAGAACATAGTACCCATGGGGAATATTCTACTATGATGCTGGACTGAGCAGCATGGGGGATGTCCTACTGATTCTGTACCATATCCTACTGATGCTGGACCTAGCAGCATGGGGGATGTCCTACTGATGCTGGACCATATCCTACTGATGCTGGACCATATCGTACTGATGCTAGACCTAGCAGCACAGGGGATGTCCTACTGATGCTGGACCATATCGTACTGATGCTAGACCTAGCAGCATAGGGAATGTCCCTCTGATGCTGGACTATATCCTACTGATGCTGGATCTAGCAGCATGGGGGATATCTTACTGATGCTGGACCATATCCTACTGATACTAGACCTAGCAGCATGGGGGAAGACTTACTGATGCTAGACCTAGCAGCATGGGGCATGTCCTACTGATGCTGAACCATATCCTACTGATGCCAGACCTAGAAGCATCTCATGTGATGATTTGCTTGTGGTGGATACTTAGCGATCACATCCCTGATGAAGAACTAATTAGGTACAGTTCCTAAACTGAGGTGCTTAGGTATTAATCAGCTTAGTTGTCCTCCAAGTTACTCTCTTGTGCCTTCTTACAAAAGGACTCACAGTGGACAGGTACAGGTGTCTCACCACACATGGATTCATATTGGGAGGAATGACTATAGGTGGTACCTTTTCCATAGTCTCCATTTATGTGCTTGTGGAACTTTCTAACCTTCTTGTCACTGGCATCCACATTTCTCCCAGCCCTTCACTTTGGGAGCCAACCATTGTTTGACCTGCAAGCATCCATGCCTGGCTCCCCCAAGAGTCATCAGATGCAGTGCTCTGCATGCTGCCAGACACCACAGGCATTCAGAGTCACCACCACCCTAAAGGAGATGGAGGCCCAGGTACCAGAGGCCCCCACAGTCATGGTTATGTCCTGTCTCACCTCCACAGTTCCCCCCACCTATGACATCATGGTTCACATTCTGTCAACCCTCCCTTTCTAGCTAACAATCAGGATTTACTGGGTATCAGCCACTGTCCTTGGTGCAGGACGTAGGATTTGCTGAAAATGTTGCTTTTCCCCCAAACAACTCGGTGTGTGGAGAAAAAGTTACACAGAGGTTTCTGTCAGACTGTGATATGTGACTGCATCCGAAGTTTCTGAGAAATAGAGGAGTCTGGTTCAATCTGGGGGGCGGGGGGTTGAAGATCAGAAACCCAGAGTTTGAATCCCATGATGGTGATGGGCTGAGGTCCTGGCCCAGTTACTTAACCTCCTCAAACCTAACTTTTCTCTGCCTATAAAAGCATGAGGCAACTGGGTGTTCTTCACAGAGCAGCCAGGAGGCTTAAACAAGATGACCCACACAAAGCTCTGAGCGGGAGGCAGGAGTCGTGACAGACATAAGCCTCTGATTGGTGGCTCTCTGTAAACTAGCTGAACAAGGTGACTATGGTGCCACTGGTGACAGAATCCCAGAGAAAGGACAACTCACCCGTCAGATTTTATCTGCCTTGTGTGTAGAAGGAAGTCAGTCAGTTAACCTTCCCAGCCTTGGCTCGAGATAAATATTATCAGCCTCTGGTCTTTTCAAATCAAAGTGCAGTGGTGTTTCTTTTTTGGGAGGCTTTTAAAAGGAGGTTTTCATCTTTGCAGCCATAGTCGATGGCACAGCGGGAGAAAAGGGCACAGAAAATACAACAAAGAGAAATAGATTTGTTTATTGATGCATGGCCCACGGAAACCCCAAAGACTGCCATGCATCTCCACTGGCTGGTTTGTATGGACGTCCAAGGTAGCATTGTAGAAAACACATTAACCACGGGAAAGAAACCCAGAGCCCAAGGTGAGTCAGAATCCCAGCAATCCAAAATGGAGCTTCCCTGGGGTTGCAGGGATAATGGATTATCCAAGCATGTATGTGGTTGAATGAAGGAAGGACGGGATATGGCGTCAAGTTATACTGTCATTTCTGTCCCTTGCGTACCGTGGGACACATTACAGAATCCCTGTGCCTTAGCTTCCTCATCTGTAACTATGGGTTCATAAATGTAGACATTTCACAGAACTGTTAACAAGTTTTTTAAGAGGATAATATGCAAATATA
>JABTXL010008037.1:2811486-2881003 GCA_025134845.1 Neodon shergylaensis | reverse complement strand
TTTTTCTAAAACAGTTACTGCAGCAGCATGAAAATGTCTGGGTACCAGTTATGATAAGGAAGCCAGTTCTTGCCAGAGCTAGAAAAAGATGAAGAGTAGACATTTTCATAACTGTTTTTTCTCTGCAGGACAGAGGTATAGGAAGGGTTTGAGGATTAAGCCTTCTTGGTAGAAGGAAGCTGGCAGTAGCCCTCACTGAATCCAATCTTTCATGCAGTATAGAAGTTTCTTTTCAGTAGCCCAGGACAGGCACAGTCACTGCACAGCCGTCTTCCAGCCAGCATCCTCAGCCCAGGGAGATTGACTCCATACTGGCTTCAGAGGCCTGGAGCAGGATGTCTCAGAGGCCTCCGGCTCAGGAGGGGCCCTGGTTTGCTTTAGCGTTCTCCTGTGACTGTCTTGCAATTCTCGGTGATTTTGTCTGTAAGGGCGCATGTGGAATGAAGTCCCCCTAGGCGATGGCACAAAAAAAAGTGCTGAGGAAAAGAAAAATCCCTGATGGTTTCATGCCGCTTTAAATATGTTTGTGTGCACGTGCGTGTGTGTGTTTCTGTCTGTGTGTCTTTCTGTCTGTCTGTCTGTGTGACTCTATCCTGAAGGATTATGTAGCTGTTCTTCTTACGTTTAGTTTATGGCACTGGCTTCATGAAATGCAACATTGAGACTAATGGTCATGTTTCCACAATTTCATGAAAGAGGACGTAAAAGCAGCCAATAAGCACAGAGCAAAATGTGCAGCCCACTAACAGTCAAAGGAGTACCCATGAAGGCAGAAGAGAGGGATCATCCTTTTAGAACACTTTCTGTGCTTAGAGACGGCCCAGGTTTGTTCCCCATCACTCACAGTGCCACTCACAGTCACCTTGACCCTCACTCAGTTCCAGAGGTCCAATTTCCCCTTCAGGCTTCTGTATGCCCTATGCACATAAGCAGGACACGTGCATTCATCAGTGCAAAGCACTCATACACATGAAACAGAAATAAATACATCTTTTTAAAGAATTCTCATAAAATGATCATGACAAAATAGGCCAGCGACAAGGTGAGAAGCAATGCCCTGGGCAGAGTAAGAATGATGCCCTTGGTTTATACTCAACTCCAGATATAGGGTGGTCATTGTCTTTACATGAAGTACCTGAGGAGCAGGTATCACAGACTCTTGTTCACCGCTGTATACATAAATGATAAAAGTGTTTCTTGATGAGGAAACACCTCTCCTCTAGATCTCTATCCCAAGGAAATTATCAACCAAGGTAAATTCTTTAAGTATTATCTTATATCCAACTCAGTTGCTATGATAGACTAATGGTTACATAAACTACAATGTATTTATACAATGTAAAGCTGTAGTCATTAAAAACAGATTTTAACAAATGCCTGGCAGTATGGGAAATTGGTTATATAATGTAAAAACAATCTGTAGATAAAAGCTGTTGTCTGTACTATTTCCTGGCCCTGTAAAAGAACATATATTTGATACTACTTGTTCATCCAAAAATATTTATTCCATGCCTTCCATGTATGTATGACGCACTATGCTAAGTTGTAAGGGTTGTAATATAAATGAACAGAACCGTGTTCTCGTGGAGTTGAGAAAATATAACACAATTCTCAAGTTAGCCATCATGAGTACGCCCCTGGTGGCTGGAGGCAGAACAAGATGCTGTTCTAAAGACAGGTTTGTACCTGGGCTCAGCTTCCACTACGAGGTCAGAGGATGTATTCTCCCTGAAGGTGACATTTAGGCCATCCCTGACAAGGTAGTAAAAGTAGAGAGAAACCCTGCCACCTGAGAGAACTGTGCAGGTGACAGGCAGTCCAGCAAAGGCAAGAGAAGCAGGTGACAGGGAGGTCACAGGAAAGGGTCAGTGCTGCACCGTGAAACATGCCCGGGCTGGCCTAGAAGGTAACGCGTGCTCAGTGCACAAGGCGACAGGGCCACAAAATCTTCTCTTTTTAGTTACATAATCGGTAGAGGCGCAGCCTCAGAGCGAATGAAAGGTGAATAAAGAAACCATTTCTGAGCAGCTGCTCGCTGGTGTGAGCCAAGCCCTGGCTCCACCCCATGCTGGATAAGCCAGACTCTCTGCGGGGCTGAGACATCCCCTCATCCCTAGCCTTCCATCTTGCAGACCCTCTTGGTGGTAAAGCGCCTCTCAGTCCTCTTTTCCACTTCTCCTTGAGAGTGGCTCCCCCTGTGCCCCGTGGCTGCTGAAGTCCCTCTGTCAGGACAGACCAAAGTTCCACTGCCCGTGAAGCAGGTGTTCCAGGGCCGAGAGGAAAGGCTGGTGAATGTGTAATATTGTTTGCAGGGAAGAGAGCATCAACAGGAACCTCTCTGACTTCCCCTGGCGCTAGGCACTCTGGGAAGGCCCATGGCGAGTTTCGGAGCTTCTGCCTTGTATCCGCCTCCTAAGTTAATCAACACTTTTCTGTCACTCTGGCAGCTTTGGGGCACTGGGACTGGATGTGACAGTCGACGCTGCGTTAAATTAACCAAGAGCGACCCATTGCCAAGGTGCACACTGAATCTGACATTCTCTCCACAGCTGGGGCACCCAAGGCGACTTCTCCACCACGCATGCGCTGCCAGCTGTTAAAGTAAAGCTTTTCACCGAAAGCACTGGCGTCCTGGCCCTGGAAGACAAGGAGCTCGGGCGGGTGAGTGCTCCCTATGGCAAGGGGCACAGAGTGGGTGTCTGGGGTACCTCTCCTGCCCCGAGGTCATGAGCAAGCAGTACAGTAAGTGCCGAGGGGCCTACAGCCTGGACCGTGCAATGTCACCTCTGACAAGACCTTGAGCCAGTTTCTCAACCTGTCTGAGCCACAGTGTCCTCCATACACTCTGGCTAGTGTGTTTCAGAGGACAGGTTGGGGAGACTCCACGCCATCAGACTGGAGAGCTGTTTATGGCAAAGCTATGTCATGCCTCTGACTGGCTTAGCATGAGATTTGTGGCATTGAACTGCCTAACCTCCTGGCAGCATTAAAATCAACACATTTGGATAAAAGAGGAACAAATAGAAATTAGGGTTTCAATGCTGACATTCAAAATATAAACACTTGAATTGTTTGCCTTACCCCCAGGTAGAAAACGCTGTAGAAATGACAGATTCGGGACCCTCCTGTTGGAGAACCAGGGTATCAGTTAACCAATTGACTGAGCCATTAAACAGCTTTAAGGAAAGCACCCTTGACTGCCTTGGAAACATGCCCACAATGCCATGCTCTGAGATGTCACATATAGTTAAGGTATAGGTGAAGTTGACTGTAAACAGCGTTTTTTTGTTTTTTGGGTTTTTTTGTTTTTTAATCTCTGCCAATATCAAGTGGGAACAAAAGAGAGTCAGGCGGGCTGTAGGGTACTCCTGTCCAGAAAAACTCTCCCTCCCCATCCAACGCTGAACATCCCGCCCCACCATTTCCAGCAGAGATTAGACCCAGGGTACAGTGATCAAAATAGCTTCAAAAGAGTGCTCCAGCTTTCCCGGTAGAGATGAGGCAAACCGTTTCTGTGAACTGTGAGAAACCTGTCCAGACCCAGAGTCACAGAAAGCCCAGCCACCCCAATTCCATCCTCAGGGATGCTGTACTGGCAACGGTACTAGGCTCAGCCCTTGAGGGATTTCATAGATGTTCCCCAAGGCAGATACTCACTCAAGCCCAGAGGGATCCAGTGGCTTGTGAGGAATGCTGACAGCTCACCAATCATCTGCACACTGCATGACCCCCATGGAGAATTAGTTAGAGTGGTGGAGGCCATGGGATTGCTGCTGTCCATACAGGGACTTGCTTTTTGGTGACTGCACGCTAGCTTCTTTCTCCTTCATGCTTTAAGAACTCTCGACTGACTCTGAGGTACAGGCAGCACCATGTTTCCCAAGTGCAGTCATTCTCTATGCCACATGGATGCATGTGGTGAGCTAGTTTTACCAAGCAGAGCAGAGCCTCCCGCCGGAGTCCTGGGGTTGGCTTTATCCCTTCAGCCATCTTGAGTTTATTCCATCTGTGTTACGTCTCACACACTTAAAATTTTAAAAATAAGCAATTTTTTCTAATTTACTCTTAAAAAATAATTTCCTGAGGGTAGGGAGAGGTCTCCACTATCCATGACCACCCCCACTCCCAACTCCAGCCCTCCAGAGTGTCCGTGGGAGTGATTTACATATTTCCCACATTTTTAACGAAAGGAGCCCTCCTAAAGTGAAGAAAAGACTAAGAGAGGTTAAGGTATATATGATTATATATGGCTATGTGTGCTTTTAATAAAACAGGCACAAATTATTATACATATATACATATACACATTGGTTGTTCTATTAGTCCAGTGTAGCCCATGCTAACCTGATTCCTTTTTCACATCTGTGTAGTATTTCAATTGTGTATATAGGTTTGATTTAATTAATCTAGTGATTAATATTTAGAATACTTCATCTCTGAAGGTATAAACAATGCTTTGCTGAGCTGCCTTAGCTATATTTTTGCATGTATATATCATATCAGACCTGTATGATAAAATTTCCTAAAAGAACTATTTTGCTGATCGAATTCTGAATTTTGACAGAGACTTCCAGATTGTCTTCTTGCCAGTTTATACATGCACACATGATGTGGGTGTGCCCATCCTCCATGCCAGTTTATACAGGCACACATGATGTGGGTGTGTCCATCCCCACGCCGTCACTAGCATGGCAGGGTTAGCACATGTATCCAGCACGGCTTGCTGAATCTGATCGTTAATGTTGCAAACAGGGTGAACAGAAATCAACTCAGGTAGAACTCCTTAACTTCCAACACTTACAGAGCACAGGCAGAAAAGCTATGAGTTATTCATTCTGCCTGAGTCGTGGGAAGAAAGCCCACAGCAAGAGCTGGACCCTCTGTGAAGCGGGATTGCCTTTCCTGGAGAATGGAAGCAGGTTGGAGAGAGAAACAGGCTCAGGCCAGAGGTCAGCCTGAAAAAAGAAAAATACCCAGGATATGGCAGTCTCTGCAGGCTAGCCCTGCACCCACACCAGGAAGAGGAGCTCTGATCGCTGGAGTTCAGCTTCCTGGAGGGGTGGGTTGTGGCAGCCAGTTCATATTCCCACATCAACTCACCAGTGCGACACCTGTCCCTAAAGATAACTGGGTACCACCACAATTGACAAGGTGCCACATCACTCAGCGCCCTTGGGGGCCGCTCCCGAGGTCCTGCAGATCCAAAATCTCACTGCTCTGCCTCTAAGTACATTGGCTCTGTATTACACATCTTCTCATATTCTTTAAATCACCTTAAACTCCTCATCTAAAATTTATATTCTATATATCATGGAAGAAATGTAAATGCTATGTAAATACTCTTTTCTGTGCTGGTTAGGAAATGAAGACCAGGGGGAAATTCTGTATGTGCTCAGTGCAGATAATTATTTTCTTCCCAAATGTTTTAAATCTTTGGTTGGCCAAACACTTGCCAGTGGAATGTCAGATCCAGAGGATCAACTACAGTCATTTCTCTTCATCTAGGGCTTATGTTTTTGAATGTATATTAATATAAAAGCAACAAATATAACATAAAATTCTAGTGTATTGTTATCAGGCTAATTGATCAAAACTACTTGCCAGCAATGGAGTGTGATGGAGCCCTTCGTGGCCTCCTAGCTTTGCCCCAACCCTCCAGATACCAAAGATTGGAGCAGTACAGCCAAGCAAAGTGGATCTGACACACTGCCTAGCAGCATTTTTTTGGAGCAGAAGCCCCTTTAAGCTCCTTCCCCCCAAAGCACAATGAGAGGGATTCCCCCAGGAGCCAGCAACTATGGCCTATGTGTGGCCCTGTATGGGTCTCTCCCCGCAAAGTCTCTCATTTCTTGTCCTTCTGTCTCTCCCCGACATACACACTCGGGCTTTGAAATGTTTCTCTTCCTATGATGGTGCAAGTTAGAAAAGGAAAAGTCCCAGACCTGTCTATCATGAATGTCTATTTCTTCTTGAGAGGCTGCCATAATTGATGGGAGACAGGCAGTGTTCTTTCTCCCAGGTTACTCTGCTACTTCTGAATCTTAGCAAAAACAAAACAGGCTCACAAAGTCACCATCCCTGCTCCTACAGACCAAGCCAAGGAGAGAAAGAAGGAAGCAACAGAACATTTTATCCGTAGCTATGACTATGGCCTGAGCCAACCATGGTTAATAGAGGGATCTCAGGGGTGGGACAGGGGCTAATTGTCATGTCTTCACATCAACACCTCAAATACTTAAAAAAAAAAAAAGAAAAAAGAAAAAAAGAAAAGAAAAGAAAAAAAAGACTGTGTGCTGCCTCTGTTTTCTGAAAAAAACACATACTTTTTTCCCCCGTTACAGGTTATCCTCCACCCCACCCCTAACAGCCCCAAACAATCTGAGTGGCACAAAATGACAGTCTCCAAAAACTGCCCCGATCAAGACCTCAAAATCAAACTTGCTGTCCGAATGGATAAGCCTCAAAACATGAAGCACTCCGGGTAAGTGTTTCCTTCCCAGTTGGAGAGGTATGTCCATTGCTTTCTAGAGACAAAAGTAGAACAGAAGGGTGTCTCTCAGTGAGAGATCACTTACCTAGAATGTATAAAGATCAGTTTTGGATGCCCAGAAGTGCCGGAAATGAGTTAAACAAAACCCAAAGGGACTCCAGAGAACCGTGGGGAAGGAAGGAGCTGGGAAGCACCCACAATCATCTATTAACACTGCTATTAGCGAATGTGCTGCTAGCTGTCTCCATAACATTCTCCAACTCTACTTACTGCATTTTCATGGATACCATCAGGAGAATAACTCCCCTCTCCCTCTGAGAGGACTCCCAGCACAGTTCAAACCTGGTCAAAGCATAATGGGGTTGTGCTTGTGGGGGTCTCATGGGTTATATGTTCCTGCCAGAGGCCTCCAGGGGTCCCTCCCTCTAACCTTGGTGGGCAGCCACCTTCTTGGGGTATGATCAAGTGACTAAATCAGGTCCAAAGTGATGTCAGGTTGACTAAAGTCATAGTTCCCAAAATTGAAAATCTGCACCCTTAATTCTGTGAAGGCTTGCTGGTATGGACAGTTGAGTGACTGTAAGCAGAGCAAGAAGAGTCAGGAATGTTTTGCTTTAGAGAACAAAGCAATAATTTTTTAAACCAATGGTTTTTTAAACCAAAGGGTTGGTGGTGACTGGTTACTGTGCAGCCATGACCTCCGAAATGGTCTTGTAAACTGTGATCCCTTGCAGAGGATCAGGACCATGTAACTGTGAAGAGGGGAGAGTCTAGACAGCAGAAGAAACTGGGCTCTCTGTCAGACGCTGTGTGTGTACCGTTTGACAACTGGCAATCATCCTCCATAACCTTCCAGTGACTGGAAAGCACCCCTAAGTCCTCTTGAGAACTCAGGATTACAAACCTGGCCTGGAAGTCTATGGAAGCGGGAGACCTGTTACCTAGTGATAGCCAGCAACCCAGGCCAGTGAAAAAGAAACCTTCAAGAAGTCCAAAATAACAACCAGGACAGGAAGTGGACATTCTTGCATGCTAGCAGAGTTCATGTCATGTCGTCAGTGCCTACCTGTGATGCCTACCAAAGGCTGCTCACAAGCCAGACACCACTCCCCAAATGCCATGTCTGCCTTAGGCTGGTAGGCGTCACACAGCACATTGTTGAAGCCAGCTATTCCTAAAGCCAGGTGGGATTGAAGCTTGAGAAACCTGTAAGGAAGGATGCCAGCTACTTACACACTTACTCCTGACTCTCAGTCATCGCTAATCAGACCAGCCAGCTGTTGTTCGTTTCACTTAGCATCTTATCAAGCAGGAGTTCAAAGTCAATCTGAACAGTGTGCTAAGACCCTGTCAAAAAAACAAACAAACAAAAAAAACCCAAAACAACACTGCAATGTTGCAGTGTTGAGGAAATGGTCCTATCGATAAAGTTCTTGCTTCGCCAGTGAGAACTCCTGAGTTTGGACCCCAGCACCACACAGCAATGCTTGTCTGCAATCCCAACCCTGGGCAGGCAGAGGCAGGTGGACCCCTGGAACTTACTGGATCAGTCAGTAGCCTAGTCAGCTGGGTGAGCTCTAAGGGTAAGGCGAAAAGCTGTCTCAGAAAAGAAGGTTGGGCCTGACTTAGGAAGATGCCTCTTCGCTATCATACACACACACACACCTACATGCACGTGCCAACACAAACATGCATACTCCATACACATGCAGGGTCATGTTCCCGAGGTTAGCTTTCCTTCTCATTATCACACTCCTGGTATATGTTTTCCAGAAATATGAACAACGTTTCCCTCAATATTCCTTCCTTCTCCAAGCTCCATAGTCTCGATTTCAAGAAATAAGAGTTGAGGTTTGACAGGTTCCTGTAGTATTTGAGGAATCATCCTCTATCTTTAGTACAACATGACTCATAAACAGTAAATATCTGTTATGGGAACCAGAGGATGTGTAAGCAGGAGAGAGGGAGAGAGAAATGGGGAAGGGAGCCGACCGAGAAAGTAAGCGTGCAGAAACACCATGCTCAAGTGACTTTTAAGAAGTCTTTAAAGGAGTTAGCACCCCATCCCACAGGTCAGGTTTCTTTGAACCCCTCTTCAAAAGCTCTCTTAGCCACCCCCAAGCAGACACTCAGCATAGTATTATTCCCAGCATTGGAGAAATTCCAGTTTCCTACATTCTCCTCATTTGCTCTGTGGAAAAAGAAGTATGTGACTCAGGGACTTTTCCGTGGACTCATTAGTGAGCGTGCTAGAATACTATAGGCTACCTTCATAGTATGAATGGGGGAGATATTTAGCTCCTGTCTGCCAAGTTCCCAAATGAATGTATCACTAGGCTGCCATTCAAATGTTCCTCCTGCCAAGCAATACACCAGGAGAGTCTGGAAGAGCTTCAAGGAATAAATAAGGGGTTCATGATAGCAAGTCAGACCCTGTGTAGCCAAAATAGGACAAACAACTTTCATCACATAAGGAATGATTAAGAACAAAGCATTTCTGGAGGGAGCTCGGTGGCCTTGGTTTTATAAAGCACTTGCCTTGCTTGAGTTCATTGCCAAGATCCTCATCAACAGGCTAGGTGTGGGGACACACATTGACCTCGGCACCGAGGAGGTAGAGACAGCCAGGCCTCTGGAGCTTGAAGCCTACTTGGTGAGCTGCAGGCCAGTGAGGAGAACTTGTCTCAAAAATCAAAAAGGATGATGACACCCAAGAAATAACACCCAAGGTTGATATCTGGATTCCAGAGGCCACAAACCTCATGCATGTGCACACCTACGTATGTGAGCATGCACAATATTTATGGACTTTTTTCCTTCGAACATAGGTAGGAGGGTGATAGAGCCTTACAGTGTGGGGATGGCCGATAAAAACAGTAGAGTCACAGCTTGAGTAACGGGGGAAGAGAGTCTTGAAGAGACATAGCTGAGACTTACGTTCTAGCCGCTCGAGCCTGCAAATTAAGTCTGACATCCTGGGCGTGCTCCTTGATGGTGCACCACGATTTCTCAGATAAGCCCCAGGGCCATCCAGAAGATCTGCGGAGTTTCCTAAGGGCCAGTTAAAAACAACAGTGTCTTTTGGCTTTGAGCATTAGCTTCCAGGAGTCTTTGAGAATTAGGCACCGCAAGTGGCTTTCCGGCTTCTCATCTCACCTCCACAGGGAAGGGGTACCTTCACATCTCTCTCCCCCCATCTTATCTCCAAACGAGCCCAGGAGGCAGCAGAAAGTCCATCATCCCATCTTAGCCTGCGTCCCCTCCATTCAGCCAGGTGCTCAGGCCTAGAGCCTTGAGGTCATGCTGGGCGTTTCTCACACTTCCTTTCCACGGACTCCAAAGTCTATCTTCAAATCCCTTCTACTCAGTTTTCAGGCTGGATCCTGACTCCAGCTCCTCACCCCCACTCTTCTCCTTCCCTTTGGGCTCCAAGTCTCCCCTACTTCTCCCCTCCACTTGTTGCCCCGTAAGCTCTCACTCATTCTTTACCTCCTGTAGTCTATTCCATACTGCGAGATTTCCTTCTTAACCTTAGCCCTGTCGCTCAAGTGCTAGATAACGTCCATTGAACATCCATCTCACTCAGAGCAAAGGCCTGGGCTGTTACCATAGCAAAAAGGCACTACCTTTCTGACCTGGAGCACTACTACAGCCTCATTGGCCTCCTTGGGTATTAGAGAAGCACAGGTCACCTCAGGGCCTTTGGGCTTGCTGTCTCTTCTGCCTTATGGCCCCTCCTGTCTATTCAGCTCCTTGGAAATGTCCCCAGGCTTTGTGAGAATTCCTTCCTTTATTCTCTTGAGTGTTATAATGGCCATCTCGATTTCTTTCCCCTCTCCATCTTGCTTTCATAATAAGTTGGCTTTCTGCATGATATAGTACACACATTTCCTTGTTCATTTATCATCTGTCTGTCTTCTTAGAATGTCAGTTCCCTTCCATAAGGCCACTTGTCCTCTTCAGTCACAGTACCTAGCATAGGACATACATTTTACAACAGCCTCATATATTTTTTGGAATCTGACTTTACAGATAGACAAAGAGGCTCACCATGGTGAAAACCCTTATGAGTCCAAGCAAACACTGGAGTTAGGCTTGTGTTTCTTTTTCAGTTCAGTCCTAACGGAAGGCCTGAACCTTAGCAAACTGCATGACCCTGGTCAGGGTTTATCCAAGGAGCCACTGTGGCCACTAGCAACAACTCCTACCTTCTCTGTCTCCCTTTTTTATTGGGAGGGGAGGAGGGCTAAAGTCCTTTCCTCTTCCATGGTCTTGACTGGGTCACAGCATATACCTCCTGTTCTTCAAATTCATCCCAGCCCTTTGCTGCCCTCAGGTCCCCAAAGTACCCACTGTTTCTGTTGGTACAAGCTGTTCACCACAGTGCCAGGACAGGCCGATAGAATGCTCTCAAGACTCCATGCTCTCTGCTTGGCTCCTGTATTCACAGTTCATGGCAATTAGGTTAGGATGTCTGGTACTGCTCAATCATTCTACTGCACTCACCTCTGTGTCTCTGTCTCTTTGTAAGTCTATGTGTGTGTGTGTGTGTGTGTGTGTGTGTCTGTTCTCTCTGTCACTGTCTTTCTGTCTCTCTTTCTCTGAGCATATCTTTTCTGTTTATCTGTCTGTTTGTCTCTACCTCTTTGTAACTCTGTCTGTGTGTCTGTCTGTGTGTCTGTCTCTCTGTGCCACATCTTTTCTGTCTAGCTGTCCTTTGTCTCTATCTCTTTCTCCCTCTGTGTCTCTTTGTCTCTCTGTCTATCTCTCTGGCACTGTCTTTCTGTTTCTCTATCTCTGAGCATATCCATTCTGTTTTTCTGTCTCTTTGTCTCTATCTCTTTGTAACTCTGTGTGTGTGTGTCTGTCTGTCTCTGTCACTGTCTTTCTGTCTATCTTTCCTTTGTCTCTATCTCTTTCTCCCTCTGTGTCTCTTTGTCTCTGTGTATGAAGGAGAGAGAAGGAGGAGGAGACAGGTTCTTATGTAGCCCAGGCTGGTCTGGAACTCTTTATGTAACCAAAGATGACCTTTTGTCCCTCCCTGATCCTTCTACTCTGTTGCTAAGTTACAGATACACTACCACACCCACTGTGAGGGGGGCAGACAATGGGACCTACGGCTTTGAACACACCAGATAAGCACTGTGCCAACTAAGGACATTCCCAGCTCTCACTGCTGATTGCCTATCAGTGATTTTCTCATATCAAAATATCAGGTTATAGCCTCAGCTATGTTTTCCTTGCATTTCTGTTCCATTTTGTTCAGTGTGTGTTAAAGCTCTCTGAGTACAGATAGAAAGTCTAAAATTATTATATTCTCTTGGTGAATTAGCCCCACTTGTCACTACAGAGCAACCTTCCTTCTGCATATCTCTACCAGTATTTTTGTCTTAAGATTTACTTTCCAGGGTAGTAATGTGGGCCCTGCAGATTTTAAGGAAAGTACTGTTAGCAAAGTACATTCTTTTGTAGGATTCTAAACTCAGTTTGATCTTTTTTTTTCTTGTTGGATATGATGCCACAAACTGTAATCTTAGCAGTCAAGAGAGCTGAGGTAGAAAAATAGAAATCTCTAGGCTAGCCTGGGCTACAAAATGAAACTGTCTCTAAAACATTAAGTAAGTAACATAAATTATCTGCTTTTCTTGTTGGCAGTACAGAGTTGGGTAAGGCTTTTCATTCTAGCCCGAGTCCTTGCCCTTTTAATTATGATAATAGCTCATGTATACTTAATGTGATAACTGATAGGGCAAATTCATCATTTCTGCTATCTGTCACTTAAAATGGTGTATATGGGAGATGGAGAAGAAGAGAAAAGATAGAAGGTGTGGGAGAGAGGTGGGGAAATAGGAGACAGAGACAACACCTCGGTGGGCTACAGCATGCATGTGGAGGTCAACAGACAGCTTCTGGGATTTGATAAATCTCCCTCTGCCCTGACACTTGTGGGTGGTACTCAGGTCATGGGGCTTCCATAGCAAAGTCTGAGCCATGTCATCTTGCTGTTTTTTGTCTCATTGTCACATCTGGTCTCTATGTCCTTTGCCTCCTCAGTTTTTCCTCTCTTTTTGGATTAACGGAATATGTTTAGGGTTCTGTTCTACCTTCTTTATTACGCATTTCCTCTTAAGGGGAAATGGCTAAGGATAGTTGCAGGCAGTGAGCAGTAGCTACAGACAAGGGACTTATCCTCTCTGTACTTCCTTTCACACACACACACACACACACACACACACACACACACACACACCAAATGCAGATAAAAACAAAACTGGCCTCATAGAACTACAATGAAGATTAAAGGAATTGCTGCATGTAGAAATTTATATATGGCTAATTTTGAAATGTGGCATGAGATATAGCTACACAAAAGAATCAGTGATGGTAGTGACATAATGATGGTGCTGGTGGTGGAGGTGATGGTGGCAATAGCAATGGTAGTTGAGGTGGGAGATGGTGATGATGGTGTTGGTAGGGGCAATGGTGATAGTAGAGGAGGTGGTAGTGACCATTCCTACTGCTTACTGTTTTGAGGGGAGGTATTTTAATTTTTTTGTTTGTTTTTGAATCCGGGCCTCATTATGTATCCCTGTCTGAGCTGGAACCCACTTCATAGACCAGGCTGGTCCTGACTCACAAAGATTCACTTTCTTTAGACCTTTCCCCACCCCATTTTTCCCCCCACTGGAACACTTCATAAGGGCTTATTCAGCCGTAGCCTTCCAGGCCTCCTATTCTCCTTTAGTTTGCAGGGATGGTGTCCTAGTGGGAGTGCTGGGGTTTGCTGTGCTCTGTTTCTCTCTTCTAAGAAGAAATTATCCTCTAATAAAAGGAAGTAAGTTCCAAAGATTTGCTGTGCAAGATACTGATCATGGCTAAAAACCACATTGTCACTACTCCTGAAAAATCCCAAAGAGACTGGACTTTAAGTATTCACATCATTAAAAAAGTCAAGAGTCTGCAAAGTAATAAGCTAATTAGTTCTATTTAGCCACTGCATTCCTATGTGCATGTGTGTATCATAAATATTATTTTATTAGTCAATTAAAAATAAGTTTAAATGACTTTTAAAGATCATAAAATAGTTCAAGATCTCTGCTCTATAGCCTCTTTTGATGCATCAGGCGCTGAGGGCACAGACTCGTAAGGAGCACAAGGACAACAGCCCCTCCTTCTGGCCATTCCCCATCTAGACCACTCAGCACCATCCTTCCCGTGTAAGAAACCCAGAGACAGAGGACTCTGGAGAATGCCATTGCTCTGCACTTTATGCTTGTGTCCAGGCAACCTGAAGGGGGATACACAGTAAAACATTTTCACTATTAGATCCTCAGGAGTACCTGCCCCGCGTGAGTTTGGTGATAAGTGTGAATGCTACTTAAGAGACAGAGCCAAGTTCTTAGCGCCTATGAAAATCATGGTGCTGCAAGAGCAAAGGCTACAAGCATGCACATACACACACACATACACACACACATGCGTGTGCACACATGTTACAGGCATTGCTACACTGCTGCCCTCCCACACAGTCCCTGGACAGAGGGACGCTGAGGCAGGGGATCATCACTGATTCTCCTATAATGGGGAATTTCTACAATGAGTGCAGCTCACATTCTCCACCTTCTTCTGTCTGGGCTTTGTTGGTCCTTTGTAGGTCACTCAGATGCCCTCAGAAAATGACGGGGATATCAGTGACCCACTAATGTAGGTTTCATAAAATAGTACAAGGAACCCATGATACAAAATATAACCAGAGCTCCAAAACCAGATGTGATCCCTTACTATTTATTTCACCGCACAGTTCTCAAAAGCTAACTGTAAACTCAGGTCGAGCCTATTCCTTGTTGCTCTTGCTGGCAGTAGAACAGGAGCACCCGTGTATGCGTGGCATGCATGTCTCTGCAGTCTTGTAAGCATGGTATGTTCATGTTGTAACTCAGGAAACTAACTCAAGGAGAGCTAGCGACAGCACCAGAATCCCCTCTGAGGTGTCCCCCTCAGTTCGAGATGTAAGAAAGGCCTGTAACTGGCTTGTGTGTATTCAGCCTTTGCTCTGTGGCATTGTAATTTTAATATGTGCTAGGAATGGAGCTCTGTTCATTAAGCATTGTGCCGGGCTTCTTCTCACTATACCCTGGGCTGCTGGCTTAGCTGATGGTCAGCCCAAGCTTTTGGACACCCAGAAGAAAGCCTCGGAATGTGAATGCTGCCACATTGGATCAATGTGCCTGGAAGTGGGAAGCCACCTGTGTGCCTAAAGTTTTGCAGTGCCCATCTGCCTCAGGTATTGCGCATTCTGTTCAGGGGAAGAACAACATGGGCTCACCAGATAGACAGGGTGCCTTGCAGCCCTTGGTGCTTCTCAGTTTTGACACCTTCTGGCATGTGCCGCATTAGCAATCCATTCCGAGGCAAGCCTCGGAGGGAAAGCCCCATCCTCACACAAACCAACTGGTCCTTTTCGAAGGAGAATTGTGAGTTCCCTCTGACCCCACCAGCTTTTTGCTCAGACGCCTTTAAACAGAAACCCCTCTCCAGTTAGAAACACAATTCATGGGATCTGTTTTTCATTTTTAAATGTAAATGTATTTAGGTAGTATGCAAAATCAAAAATCTCTACACAGTTGTGGGATACCAAGACATTCTCCAGTGTGTGTATACACTGTGTAATTTGTGTATATAAAAGAGGATGCTAGTGCACACATGTGCAGAGTCCAGAAGTCACACTCGGGTGTCGTTTTTTTAGAGCTGTCTGCCTTGCTTTATTCTTAAGACAAGGTCTGTCATTGATTACCCTGGAGCTTACCCACTATGTTAGGCTGGCTGGGCAACAGGCCATGAGGATCTGCCAGTCTCTGCCTCCCCAGAGCTAGGATTACAAGCACATGCCCCAGAACCCTGCTTTTGTTTGTGGTTCTGGGGTAAACAAACTCCAGTCCTTATGCTTTCGTGGCAGGGACCTAACTGACTGAGCCGTCTCCCCAGTCCCACACAGTGTAATTGCAGTTGGGGTAAACCTATCTATCCCCTCCAACATGGAGCATTTCTCCATAGTAAAAGATTTACATTTATTTGCTCTTGGTGGGGAAACCTCCTGATGCAGATTCCAATGGACTCCTTAAGTTCTCTACGAAAACCACAACTTGATTATTCTATGTGGTAGCTGGGTGCATCACTGGATGGGTGTACAGGCACAGTTAAGACACGATGAGGAGGGTTTGAGGCTGCCAGACACGGTTCTGGAAAAGAGGAGAGTGACAGGCCAAGCCTCACTCTTTGACCATTGTGTAGCTTGTGTACATCAGACCAAAGATGCTCCTAAGTTCAGGAGCAGTGACTATGATTCTTTGGGCACAGGGGTGCTTTACAACAAGGATAACATTTGCTCTCTATCTATTTTTATTGAGTTATTGTCCTAGTTTCTGTGCCAAAGCTGCAATAAAATAACCTCAGAAAACCATCTTAAGAGAGAAGGGTGTACTTTGGCTTAACAAAGATATACTGGCTACCATGGCAGGGGAAGCACAGCAGCAGGTAGGGAGGCTCCTTGGTAACCTCTCATCTGCACTAAGGAAGCAGAGAATGAGCAAGATATGGGGCCAGGCTGTAATGCATCGAGGCCTACGCCCCGTGATCCATTTCCTCCAGAGAGACTTCATCTCCTGAATATTCCACAGCCTTGCCAAACCACCAACTGAGAATCTAGCATTAAAATATAAGTCTGTGAGGGAAACATATATATATATATATATATATATATATATATATATATAATCATCTATCTATCCATCTATCAATCTATCTTTCTATCTATCCATCCATCCATACATCATCTATCTATCTATATACCTTTCTGTCTGTCTATCCATCTATCTGTCAGCTATTTATCATCTATCTATCCATCTATCATCTACCATCTTTTTATCACCTATCTATCTATCTATCTATCTATCTATCTATCTATCTATCTATCCATCCATCTATCATACATACATACATACATACATATGTCTATATATCTTTCTGTCTATCTATCTGTCATCTATCTATCATCTATCTATCCATCTATCATCTACCATCTGTTTATCATCTATCTACCTAGCTATCTATCCATCCATCCATCTATCTATCTATACATACACACATACATACATCTATATATCTTTCTGTCTATCTATCCATCTATCTGTCACCTATTTATCATCTATCTATCATCTATCTATCTATCTATCTATCTATCTATCTATCTATCCATCTATCTATCATGGTACCGGGGATGAAATCTAGGACCTTGCACATACTAGGCAAGCCCTCTACAGCTGAGCTCCATCCCCAGCCAGCATCAGAACTCATGTTTATACTTCACCAGTCTTGTCTCACAGAATCCTCCCAGCAGCACAGCAGCAAACTTAAAACCAGTTGCCTCACCTCTCTGAATGACTGACAGAAAAAGAACCAGAAGACTAAATGCCAGTGTCTGCCTACCACCCTCCCTCTCTCCTGAGCCCTGGCTGAACCTCCCTTTTATGTCCACAAATGCCATGGATATATTGATACATGATTTCAGGATGTGGCAAAAGCACCAAGGGGGTCAGCTAAGCCATCTACAGCAACACCGGGGACTGAGCTGACACCAGCCATAGCACAGGGCTGCCAAGATGCCAGCCATCCAGCTGATACTCTGCCTCATCTGTGCTCCTCCACCTTCTCATCTTCATCTTCTCTTCTGCTCCTTCACTGTGCATAACACCTTCTCCACCTGCAGCTGGTGTGAGCATCTTAAATAGGACCCTTGCCTAAAGCCCTGCCTAAGGTTTTTCTTTCCTATCTAGAATGAGAAACTTATGACCTGATTTGACCTTTTAGAAAACCCCGTGACTCCTGCGTAATGTCTGGAGCAGAGGCCAAGAGTAGGGCGAGCAGATAGGGATTCCATCATGGTCCAAGATGGTCTTTGCCCCCTGGACTAAGTACATTCATAAAATTAATAATATATATAATATATAAGAGCATTTCAGTGTTCCACACAAGAATTACTGTGTTTTAGTATGTTTTGTATAATGAGTATAGCAAGCCTATGTTACGAAGTTTCCTTTCAAAATAATTTCATTCAGCCGGGCGGTGGTGGCGCACGCCTTTAATCCCAGCACTGGGGAGGCAGAGGCAGGTGGATCTCTGTGAGTTCGAGACCAGCCTGGTCTACAAGAGCTAGTTCCAGGACAGGCTCCAAAACCACAGAGAAACCCTGTCTCGAAAAACCAAAAAAAAAAAAAAATAATAATTTCATTCATGTCAGACAACTGCAAGAACTAGGTTAGTGTGGGATGAGCCGTGGAAGTGAGAGGCCAGAGTTTGGGGCTTTCCCTCATGTGATCTAGGTGTGTTGGGGGGCACTGACAGCATTTCAGTAAGGAAAGGAACAGCAGGATTCACCTATGTGATAAGGTCTGTGCTCTTCTCAAGAACTGAATGGCAATTTCCCACATGCCTGAGGCCCCTTACGTTTCTCTGCAGGCGTCCATAGCAGAGAGATGTTAGCAGGGAAAGGTGAGGGGGAGGATGTACAGACAATGAGGGGGAAGGGGGCATTCAAGGAGGTAAGAACCCAGTGGTACCTGCTGACTAGAGATGGAAACAGAGTGGGTCCAGAGTTACCGCAGGGATTCTGGTCGGAAGGCCTGGAACAGAACCCGTAAAATTTGTCAGCAGTAAAACCTGTGCCTGAGTTGCTTTCCTTCTGCTCCAAAGCAAAGGCCCTGTCTGTTTCCAGCAGAAGCATAGATTTAGAAGTCATCCGGTTCATCTTTGCAAGATGGAAGTTAACACGTTTGGATGTCACCCAACGTCCCCTACCTTGAGTCTGAATCTTCCAGCCTCTGCTTCTTGATCAAGGTCCATGTAGCAGGCAGCCAATTATGTGGCTATTGAGTGGTCCATGAGATGGAGCATCGCATTGCTCTTGGCACCTCCAGACTTCTCTGACATCTGTATCTATACTATCGCCTCTCCTTTTTATTTCATTATTTAGATATACAGATTAATTTCTGTCAACAGAAATGTGTAGAAAAAGTCTGGGAGCAGGGGAACATCCCATATTAATTGGGAACTTCCTATAATAATGCTGCATTTCCAGGAAAGCAAAAGGAAACAAGGGGAGGGGTTTACCTGTGTGAATGATGACAAGATCTGACGATGTGAGATTTTGTGCTCTCCCTCTGTCCCCAGATCTCCCTCTCTTCTTCCTTCCTTCCCTCCCTGCCAGCCTTCCTTTCTGGCTTGGGCAGAGTCTTTCAGGAACTTCCCTGCCTGAAAAACTTCTAGCTCATAAACATAGCAATCCAAGAGTCCCCTCTTCCAAAATGCTTTCAAATCAGCCCGGGAACAGAAGTCAAGTGTGATGGGGCCACGATTCCGCCTCTGTGTAAACATGAATCCCACCTGCTTCTTCTTTACAGCTCTCAAGTCTGGGTGCGATCCTGGGCTCGCAGGCCTCTTGGTGTGTGAGGTCTAGTTTCCCCGGTAAGTATGCTAGCATCGCCTTTCCCTGGGTACTGATGCAGCTCTGGTCTTTCATTTCCCCACAGGTACTTATGGACCATCGGTAAGAACGTGTGGAAACGATGGAAGAAGAGGTTCTTCGTGCTGGTGCAGGTAATCCTTCAGCCCTGTCCCCAGTCTTTAGAGCCATCTGTAAGACAGATACAGGAGAATCAGTACACACTAAGGCATGCCACCTGGAGGTCCCAAGGGCCAAGCATATAGCTTCACAATGCTTTCCAGCTTATAGACTTGTGGAACCATACAGAAAGTTCTCTCTCCCATACCTGTAAAAATCTTCCCTTTTTACTGAACTTCTGGATTTTGCCAGTTTGGCTGTTCCTGACAGTCCCACAAAGAACCTCTGTGGATGCAGAGAGTCAAATGCGGAAGTTGACTCACACATGGGAACCAATGACATGTTGCTCATGGAGAAACAATAACTTGGCTCTCCCAGGTGCATATAAATTTTTTCCCACAGATTTGTAAGATATGTCCTCAAGAAGCCTCCCCAACACTTTTGCTGTTGGTTTGTTTGGTTTGTGATTCAAAATTTTCAATGTGCCAAGGAAATTTGTTGCTAACGCCTTCCAATTTACAGTTCCCACGAGGGCACGGAAAAACCACACTCAATCCATAAAATGCTAATTGAATGCTGAGACACACCATAAAGTGAGTCACCTTGTAATCATGCTCCTGAGGTCTTTGACTTGTGTTTGGAGCAATACATGTGTTGCATCTCACTGCATGGCAGCAGTTCGAAGCGACTTTGAAAGTCCTTGGCAACGCTATCTTGTTGGGCCTCTGCCTGAAGATCTACTCAGGCTTTCCATTGAAATCTTTGTGCTGGTTCAGGGCAAGGTGGGTTCCGAAGCATGTATAGGAGCTTCTCTGCTGCCCACACCACGCTCATAAACCTTCCCAATGTCTACAGAAGCTGTCAGCGGCTGTTTGCTGAAAGAAAGATAAAGGAAGAGAGAGGCATTCCTGGCAAAGCCGAATGATTCTGAGAAAGGGCAGATCCTGTGGTCTAGGCAGTAGATGATGCCATCTTCCCAGAGAGTAAACAAGACATGGAGTCTCCCTGCACTTTGAGTACCTAGGAGTCCTTCACTCAATGCATGACTTTTCTCTGAGAATCTTTGAAATGAATCAATGTTTAGAAGCCCTTGGCCTCAGGATCGGGAGAAGACTCATTCAGGAAAGTGCTTGCTTTATGAGCATTTGATTCCCAGAACTCTAATAAAAATAAAGGATAAACAAAAATAAGCCAGGAGCATGGATGGCCTCTAATCCCAGTGCTGAGGAATCAGAGATAGGAAGGTCTCTGGAGCTCACCGGACAGCTAGTCTGGGTGAACTGGCTCTCTCCAGTTTCAATAAGAGTCTTCTTCTCAAAAAATACACTGGAAAGTACTTACAGAAAATACCCAACATTGATTTCTGGGCTCCAGGCACATGTGTGGTCTCCAGAGCACGTGTGTAGGCACACACATGACTGCAATGCACATCTACACACACTTGCATGCAGCCACACATGCATGCATACACACATAACTGCAATGCACATCTACATGCACACATACATGCACCCGCCCATGCATGCACACACATGCATACATACACATGCATGCATACACACATGAATATCTGGTCCCTTTCTTTAGAAGAAGAAACTTTTGGGCCAGAAACTGGAATGAGGCTTGTGCAAAGGGAAATATGGAGAAAATGTCAGAGAAGCTGCGTCAGCGGGCCGCGTGCTTAACTCAAAAGAAGAAAATGACTTTTCTAGGTTGTGCAACTGGAACACAGATGTTCTGGAACCTTCACACACAGACTTCCTCTAAGAGGAGATGAGAATCACACCATGACTTTAAAAAAAAAAGCCGCATGCTGACTTTGGAAAAGTATAAAGGGCACAGGCCGTCTGAGGTGCTATGACTTTTCTAGAGAGCAGGAGAGATGCATGTGACGGTGGGGAAAACAGAGGCTCAAAGAGCTTAAGTGACCTGTTCAAAGATAGAGGCTGATGGGGCAAAGAGCTTGCTTAATGGTTAAGAGAACTGGTTGCTATTCAGAAGATCCAGGTTCGATTCCCAGCACCTACCTGGAGGCTCACACTCATATATAACTCTAGCTCCAGGGATCTGGCACCCTTGTTTAGCCCCCCACAGCTATCATGTATGCATATCCCACACAGGCACACATGCACACAAGATATCTATATACATAAAATTAATTTAAAAATTTTTTAAAGATGGTGGCAGACTAGCAGCCAACCACAAAGCACAGCACAGGTCTTCAGGCTGCAATGGCCTTATATAACTAAAGTCTTAGAGATTCATGCATACAAAATATCCGGATATTTGTTTACTTTGCATTTCATTAAACAGTGTAATTCCTAAACCCGCATCCTCTGTTTCGGGTTTCCTACAGACATCGTGACTAAAATCTCTCACTATCCCAGCTTTCAGAACACTAAAGGTGAATGAGAAATATCTAGTAAGAGCACATAACATGGCTTGGTTGGCAGTGTTTTAATAACCCCCCGAGATACACTACCAAAACGGGCTAATCTCACAGATGAATTGTAAGACGTAGTCCAGTGGTTTATAATTGCGTGCGAGTGTGTTTGCACAGTACACTGAAGGACATACAGACGGTTACAAACCGGTCACAAATGACAGGAAACAAGCCCGACCGACCAGTTTTCTAGCGCTCGCCCTTTTCAGTTTCTGTTTCGGTTTGTTTAACTGATCGATAGTTAGACTTTTAGACAGGCTCTCACTGTAGTAGTCCAGCTTGCATTTTAATAAGTTATCTCCCCCCCCCCCCGCCCTTCAAGAGCTCGGGTTACAGCTGTATTCCACCACACCCAACTTCGCAATATGTTTTGTTTGTCTTGTTTTGTTTTGTTTTTTCAGCTTGGGAGATCAGACGTAGGTCCTGTAGCTGGTTCTCTCCTGCTCTACCTCTGAGCTACCCCCAACTCCCGCTCCAACCGGCTCAGCCCAGGTTCTGAGTGCACTGGTCAGATTTCAAATGATTTGCCTATTTGGAGTTTTCCCCAGCCCAATACTAATAAGTCAATGCTAAAGTAGACAACGGCAGTTCGCGCCTTTAGAAGCCTCGTTCTACTTTAAAAGCACCAGGAAACGAGCCAAAGTAACCAACAAAATAAATTTTTGATCAAGGCCTCAAAAATCCAGGAGCCCATCCTCAACTCTGCCCAGAGGTTCGCTTTACTAAGGATCGCATTGACATGAGCAAGACCCTGTAAGTCCTATGCCATCAAATCTCTCTCTGCGGTGTGGCCTCTCTGTCTTCTCAAAGCACCTTCTAGACTCTGCCAATGACATGATTGCAGCAGTATTTTCTGTCTCCTTAACTTTTTATCCAAATCAATACCAAGCCGGGGTGCAGCACCATGGAGAACATTAGCCTAGAATGTGTGAGAACTTAAGTCCCATCCCAGAGCCACTCAAAATGAAAGAAATTCTCAGTTCAAGGAGAAACAGGCGTTTCATTGAGAATAGCTTTCTTTTAGTGAGGTGCGGTGGCTTTAAAAAATTTAAAGACCCCAAATCTTTGTTAGCTCCTTGGTGACCGACCTCAAAGCGTTCTAGGAAAACTGAGGCTCAAAGCGTTCTAGGAAAACTGAGGCTCATCTGAAACGAATTGGAGTTATTCCGAGGCTATCCTCCCCTCCTTTTAATCCTAAAGTCAATTGTCAAGCCATAAACAAACAAACAAACAAAAATGCTCCTGATGAGCCAACTCAGGCTTGTTTAGTTTGGGTTCTGTTTCATTTCCTTTCTTTGCCAAGTCGCGCTGCCTCAGTCCGCAGGGAATCTCAGGCTGCAGTCATCAGCACTGCCAGAAGAGGGCAGCAGCAGACAGAGCTGCCGCGAAGGAGACACTGAACCAGGACAGGAAAAAGTAAAGGGTTCAGGAGTAGTAGAAACTTGCCTTTTGTTGTACTACGTTTTGCGCCCAAAGTGCATATCAATGCCTTTCTGGCTAATCTCACTGATAAGTTCTGCCCTGTCTCCTGTCATCACATGAGATAACTGGTCTAAATCTCCACAGGAGTGGTCTGGCAGCATCTCCTGCCAGTTGTCACAGGGAGAGGACATCGTGGAGAGTTTGTTGTGGGATAGCCTGGTGCTGTATTTGAAGACACCCTGTAAAGGGTAGACAAGGACATCACAGATAATACGTATTCCCCACCTGTCAGATTCCTTTAGCAAATGCCCGTTGTTATGTGGTACGGTTTGCTTGTAGAAGTCCAAATAGATCCACGGTACTCCTTCAAGGGCCTCCTCTGCAGGCAAACCCACCTTAGCATGATGTTGCCAGAGACATGGGAGCTACTTAGCTACGCACACCGATGGATGGAGTAAGATCTGTGTGGGCCTCAGTGGAAATCTCAGTAACTACCCACTAACAAGGCGATACACAGGGGATACGGAGGAGGACAGGAAGAAAAGAGGAAGAGGGTGAAGGAAGGAATGGGCACAGCACAGCTAAGAATGATGAGGTTGAAAGGCATGAGAGTTTACAGGACACGGGTGGGGACCCAGCTTCTATGCTCACCCCCCATTTGCACTCAGACCTCTGTTGTAGGAGAAGGGGATTTGGGGCGTTCTTCCTAATACAAGGAACTAGTTCATATTCCTTTATGAAAATTCTTCTTTGTAATCTAGCCTCATATCCCTTAGGTGGGGAGATGTCCCTCCATTCTTTAGAATCCCAAACTGGGTAGTAAAATTCTCCCGAGGAACCGACAGAGGGCAGCAACAGACAAACCAACTACATGAGCATGCCTTCTCTTTTCTCTCACTCTGAACCTTCAGGACTCGGGACAGTGCAGCACATCCTGGGGCCTGGAAACACCAGTTTCTTAATTGCCATTAAAAAAAAGAGGCCAGTCTCACTGCGGAGGTGACTCACTTGTCCCTAGCCGGGTTCAGAGTCTGTTTTAGAAAACGTCTCTTCCAATAAAGGGATGTAAGGGTTGAGGGATGGATGTGGCAGTCCTTCAGCCAGGCGTCTGACATCTTCGGATGATGGTAAACGTGCCTGTGAGCTTGGCTGGAAAATAGGGATAGGCCTGCTTTGCCACAGGCTCCTTGCCAACAGGCCAGATGTAGAAAAGTCAAGCATCCTCACCAGTTCTGGATCCACAATGACAACAGGGTCCTGAAGGCGGGCCTGGAGCTCGGAGTGCCACCCTGCACTGCCGTGGAATGCCAATCTCAGTAAAGCGAGGGCTGCCATTTAGGGCACCAGCGACAACGGCCATGCCATCGGGGGCTGGGGACGCCCGCCTGTGACTGGCACCTAGCAGTCGAGCGCTCATTGCTTGTGACAGCATGTCACTGTTGCGCTTGTCTGTGATGGAGGGGAGACTTTACCAAGTAGCTGCATGCGCCCCTTCGATAGCTGTAGGTAGCCAGAGACAAAATGAGAAACTTGATGCTGAGATACATCTGCAAAAGCAAAAGTGCTTACTATATATGTATATGGATGGGAGAGAATGAGAGAGAGAGGAGAGAAACGGAGAGAGCGTACATTTTGTGAGCCACCATGCAGGACAAAAAGCGAACTTGGGTCAGTCCTTGACCCCCACCTTGTTTGACTCAGGATCTCCTATTGCTTCTCACTGTGTAGGGCAGGCTGGCTGGCCTGTGGGTTTCTGGACATCTCCTGTGTCTGCTGCTCTCTGTCCATAGGGACATTGGATTGCAGGTTCGCACCACCCGCTGTGACTTTCCATGAGTTCAAGGGAACCAATCACCGGTTCTCGTGCTAGTGTGCTGTGTGCTTGACCCACCAGGCCGTCTTCCCAGCCTTTGAGATAGCTCTAAAGAAATTGCCTTCTGTTTTCTAACTTCCAGCCAATGCTCTTACTATATCTCTACTGTAGCTATAGGCATTGTAGGCCCAGCCCAGCCATGATTATTTTAGGTAATACTCCTAAAACTGCTGACCAGCTCTGTGCCACAACAGAACGCCAAGGTGTGCATGTCAACCCAGTTATTGTAAGAACAACATTTGTGGGGTGTGGTGGAGTACAGTGTGACCCCATGACTCTGAAGGTAAAGGAGGAGAATAAGAAACTCAAGGTCAAATTGAGCTATATAGGGAGACCTGTCTCAACAGAGTAAGTGAGAGGCTAGAGAGACCACCCAGAATCCACACTAAAAGGGGCCTACTGGCCTGACATCCCAGCCTGATCAGAAACAGTGTCAAACAACAGGGTGGATGGCTCCTCATGTGTGACACCTGAGGCTGACCTTTGATCCCCCGAACACAGGTTCACATTCATGTAAATGTACCCCCATATGCACACACATACTTCTGCACCCACACAAGCATGCACGCACTCAAGGAAAAAAAGGAAAGCTAAATATGAGTAATGATGATACCTGACCATTGCCAAGCACCCCTAGGAGTCTTGTCAAGGAGAGACTCTAACATGCATGCCACATGTGAACCCCTCGAACCTTCGTGGATCACCGTCAGATGCCTCATACAGTGTGAAGGAGACAGCGGAAGACCAAGGTTTCAGTTAGATGTGGGACGAGCATTGCTGGGACCATCTCACGGTCTGCTCTCTCTCGCTCGCTACAGGTCAGCCAGTACACTTTTGCCATGTGCAGCTATCGCGAGAAGAAAGCAGAGCCCCAGGAACTCCTACAGCTGGACGGCTACACCGTGGATTACACTGACCCCCAGCCAGGTACCTGCCCGTTCCTAGGCTGTGACCCCACAACATGCTCACCTCTCTCAAGTCAGCAACAAGCTTATGTCAGTCAGATACTTGGTCCATGCTAGATGACAGTAGGCTGCTACATCAGAGAGCCTCTGGTTGGAAGCAGAAAGAAAACACACATTTTGTATATATATAATGTGTGTTTTATATATATGCATGCCTGCGACCAAAGTGATGAACTGTTGCATGGTTCTGAAAATATTCAGGGAAAAAGAATATATACTTGCCTACCAGGGACTGCATTTGTGTGAGATTGTGTGGTGTGTGGGTGCATGTCCATCTACATATGAGTATACATGTGTGTGCATGTGGAGATCACAGTCGTGAGTCAGATGTATTGCTCAGTGGCCCTCCTTATAGTCTGAGACAGGTTCTCTTGCTGAATGAAGCAGGAGCTCAGTGATTGGCTAGGCTGGAGGGCTGGCCATCACATGCCAAAGTCTCCACCCCCTCCAGCACTAGGCTCACAGGTAGAAGCCCAGCTGTTACACGCGTGTTGGAAACCACGTCCTCACTCTTGCATGCCAAGCGCTACACCATTAGAGTCAACTCCTAAACCCCTAGCTGTGCCGCCTCTCCGGCCCCAGTGTGTGTCACTGTGTTTTGGTGTGTAAGAGAAGCTGCCTCTGTGCGTGATGCCCGCTGGCCACAGTCCGGGAACACCCAAGGTTAGCGGATGGAACTTGAGGAAGAAACTTCCTCCGTTCCTTGGAAGTTACCTCTCTGAGAGAGGCGTCGAAGCGCCTGGGCTTACGCAGCGAAGACAGCCTTGCAAGAGGTGGTATTTCTCATAAGCTCTACATTGCGTGCGTTCCACATCCTGCCCCATCGCACCTCTCCCCGTACCCATTTTATTTTTCTCCCAGAAAGCTGAATAGAAATCAGTCTCAAAGAACGAGGAGGGGGGGCGTGCTAAATCATTTCAGCATATTAATGAACAACAAGCAGCCCTCTCCCGGAGAAGTTCATTTCTATGCCAAATCTACACAAGGCTTTTCCAACCACACTGCATCATTTGGCCCAAAACCTTCTCTGCAACTCCCATATTGCTCTTCCACGTGCAACAAAATACACAGAAATTTAAAAAAAAAAATAAAAAAGAAGAAGAAAAGAAAAAGATTTAAAAAAAAGGAGTTTGAGAGAAGATGGGGTATTATGGGTTATTAACCCAAAAACATGACAGAAGACTTGACACTTTCCCATCTAGGGACATCAGTCCTCTCAAATCCCTGACCCTGGGGTATTCAAACTGTCAAATCCTTTCCTGTTTCTGTCGTTACTGTATCCTGCCATGGAAGCCACTGTAGAGCGCTGACTTTGTAAGATCGAGTTAACATTTTTGTCCAGAAGCTTTCATAATGAACGTATAATTTCATAATGAACTTACAATGGATTATATTTCATAATGGGCTTTCAAACTGGAGTTTGAAACAAGCAATTCTACACGGCATCGCAGGACAGGATTCTGCATTCAAACGCCAGCCTTTGGGGCATTGTGTGGTGGTTCGCATTCCTATCAAGTTTCTTATCTCTCTCAGCTCTCTTTTTAAAAAGTAAACTCAGCTGTGCCTGAGACACATGTCTCAGAGGTGGGGGGGCAGAAGGCCAGGGTGAGGAGGGCACCGATGCCATCTCATCCCAGGACTCTGCTCAGAAGGCCTACGCCCCTTCTTCCGGGTGCCCATGCTAAGTGCCCATCACAGCCCCCAGGGAGAGGGATCAGAAGCATCAGCCTGTTTTTCAAGTTAAGAGCCTGGGGAGGTCACAGTCTCTCTGAGAGTGGAGCCAGGCCCTGGGACAAGCCCAGGCCACCTTGCTCTTGTCTTGTGCAAGCAAAGCTACCAGGGGATTTGCAGATTACGTCAGGGCTTCTATTGCATACACAGGAACAACACCTGAATATTCTCTTCTTTTTAAATTTGTATTTATTTTTACTTTATGTATATGGAGGTTTTGCCTGCATGTACGTAAGTACACTGCATGCATGCAGGGTCCACAGAGGCCAGAAGGAAATATCAGATCCCCTGGAAACGGGCTTAAAAATGGTTGTGATCTGCTGTTTAAGTGCTGAGAACTGAACCTATATCCTCTACAAGATCACAAGAGCTTTTAACTACACGACCAGTGCTTCATCCTGCGTGTATCTTCTTAAAGCTTCTTTTGTTGTTTCCACATTTATCCCATGAGATATAATTTCTTATGAAAGATGTAAGTGGAAAGTTGATTGTGTTCTTGAGGATAGCAATGGTTGCTTCTCTCTTCCTTTTCTTGTGCTAAATCGTATTTATTTTCCTGGTAATATTTGGTTGAAAGTGGAAATTTGATAATTCTCTTGTCCTAAGAAAATTCTAACTCAGAGTTTTTTGTTTTATTTTGATGCTGGAGTTGGATACCAGGGTTTTGTACCTGCTAGGCAAACACCCAGCCCCTGAGTTAAGGCCCCAGCCCCTTAACTCTGTATTGGAGAGTGCTAGTCAAACATCCCTGGTCCTTACTGAGGTACCAGGAAAAGGTAACGCTTAATCCTCATACTTCCCGAAGCCTTGGAGGGGATTCCTGTATACTAGGCACTTGGCCAACTTTAAATAAGGAGATGTAAGCAAATTAACAATGTAGCCAGTATGATCAGAGATCAGAGGATGCTCTTGCAAGGTGAGCCTATTAGTCAAAAAAGACATTAGGGTCTGTCTTCTACCTCCTCTTGGCTTTCTGCAGGCTATTAAAGAAGTTGTTGAGCACCATGATAGCCTATTTCTCTTATTTACTGTAAGTAAAGATCTAACTGGAACTCCTTGTGTGGGATGCAGTCACAGAGATGCAGATGTCTGTGTTCAGTAAACTGCCAGTTTAGGGGCCTTAGCATGCTGGTACAGAGGCCTGATAGAGTGTGAGCATGCTGACCCAGAGGGCTGATGGACAGCATTAGCATGCTGACCCAGAGGGCTGATGGACAGCATTAGCATGCTGACCCAGAGGGCTGATGGACAGCATTAGCATGCTGACCCAGAGAACTGATGGACAGTGTTAGCATGCTGACCCAGAGGGCTGATGGACAGTGTTAGCATGCTGACCCAGAGGCCTGATGGACAGCCATAAGTTGGTTTGTGTACTGCCCCTTTAGAGCTCAGAGTGGAAATTCGCCCCTTTACTTCTCTCTGGTTCGATAACAGTTTCTCATTTACGCAGTTAAGTCTCCAAATAAAATGATAGGCATTCAGAATATTTCCATGGTTGCATCCCTCGGCTCTGATGCCAAACAGACAGAAGTACATTAGGAGGTACTTCTGCACTTACAGGCTGGTTTTGTATCCAGTGGGTACTTGTACTCTTGTCTGGGACTCAGTTTCCTCACCTATAAAATGGGAATACTAATATTCAGATTACATAGGGCTATTGGGTGGGTAAAATAAAGATTAGGGAACAGTGCCTTTTTTCTCTCTGCCCTGAGTGATTACAGTAGTGAAGGTTCCCTGCTTTCTAAATGTATCCTCCAATGTCCTTCTGGCCATTGCTTCAGAAGTTTTATCCTGCCCCATGTCCATCAACAGGCCCGAGGGGCGGAGAGGCTTGAGGCCATGAGAAGGGCCTCTCAAGCAAGGCCAACCCTGGTGTCTACTGATTGTAACATGGTGGCATATTTCCAAGGTCACCATGAAAGTAGGTACATGTTGACCCACCCTTTGTCTCGGCTCCTTGATGCTCATTTCTCAGACAGAGGTATCCCTCAAAGTTCTTCCTTATTTTTGAAAGTTTCCCTCTTATGGTGTCTTTCTTGAGGCTCCCTGGCTATCCAGTTTAAGTTTGTATTATCCTTCCTAGACCACGCATTGTATACCATTGTAAATACCTCCTTGGGATAAAAACCATCAGAAAGCCCTTCTTAGGGCCACTTTGATATTGTCACACTTGATCCTCTTTGTAAAGAAGTGGCTGGGGCTGAAAAGATGGCTCAGCGGTTAAGGTGCTTGCTGCACTTGCAGAGAGACTACAGTTCAGGTTCCAGCACCAACATTGGATGACTCACAACCAAATCTAACTCCCGCTCCAAAGAATTTGATGGTCTCCTCTGGTCTCCACAGACACCTGCATGTAGATATGTATGTTCATACACACAGACATATAAGTGTAATTTAAAAAAAAACAGATAGCTATTTATTGCTCCTGTCCCTTGGCCATTATAAATGAAAAATCCCCACATTGTAGAAACGACGCCTGAATTGACACAATGAGCACAATGGGGAAGTCTTCAGGACACAATAGCCCTCAGCATTACAGCACACAGACTCCTGACTGGTCTTCACTGGCTACTCAGAGATGCTAGCCTGTCATTCATGAGCTTCTTGGCTCTCCATTAGTGGGGATATGGTACATATCTGATGAAGATATGAACGTTCGGTCTGGCTAGAGAACCTACTCACTGAAAACACAGGCTTCTGGAGTATGTTGATGAACTTGAGCTGTCTTTGGCCTAAGCCCAGAGAGATGCATCTATCTCCATTGTCCTGAACACTTACCTTGAGAACTCTCTGTGAAAAACCAGGGCCACTTATTCAATAGGTATTTGTTGAGCACCTGCTTTGTGCCATGCATTATGCTAGATACTAAGAAATAGAAAAGGTTAAATAAGATAAAACTTTTGTCCTTATGATGCAAAGTAAATTGTGAAGCTTACTAGAAGCTAGTTAAGATCCATGGAGGGCTGGGAGATGGCTTCATGATTAAGAGCACTTCCTGTTCTTCCGGATGTCCAGAATGTGGTTCCTAGCACTCACATCAACATACAGCTTGTAACTCCGGGTCCAGGGGATCTGACATCCTCTTCTGGTCCCCATGTGTATGTGGGGCCACAAATACACAGACACACACAACACATGTACACCCTTGAATAAACATTTTTTAAAACAGAATAATAGAGAAAGATTAGTCAAGATAACAGAGTTAGGTTATCAGAGATAGAAGCCAAAGAAGACCTCCTAAGAAGCCACTTTCAAGCAAAGACAAGTAGGAGGAGGGGGTGTGAATCGTGCAGCCACAAAGTGCATACATGAAAAGAAGAAAGCAGAGCCTGCAGGTGGCAGAGAATCAATTGAGGTGCATTGCAAACCTTGGCAGAACCTGGGGTTTTAGTTCCATAGGCTAGAGCCTCTGGTGCGTTGAGCAGAGATATAGCATGAGCCATTGTCGTAAGCACAGACTGGGTTCTATACTGAGAACTGACACTAGGGCATGAGGCTAGAGGTGGCCAACTGAGGTAGGAGACTATTCAAGGTAATTACAGCCACATTCAGAAGCCAGCACTAGTGACAACAGAAAAGTCCCCATGCTGGTGACCCAAGGCTAGTCGCATCAGCATCTCAATGCCCATAGGAGAAATTAATGACAGAATCAAAACTAGCCCAAAGTTTGTAGGTTGTACTTTTTGAGCTGGATGGGTCCAGTTCTGCACAGGTGGAAAGAGGGTTAGGATAAAGATCAGGAGTTGGGCACTGGGCGTGCCATGCTTGAGATCTCCACCCATGTGCACAAACCCAGAAAGCTACCACTAATCTATGTCTGGAGTTGAAGGGAGAACGCCAGAGTTCAGGGAAATGCAAGGACCCTCGGTCCATTCCTCGCACCTCAAGGTTGGATGGCATCATCAGGACTATATCAGTAAAGGGATGAAGAAACAGAAAGAACATTAGGACACTTCCACAGGTAAAGGTGAGAAGGAGGAAGACGGAGAGCAAACAGTAAACAAAACAGAGCATCTTGCTGCATGCCAACCCACCGGGAGGCACTGGGGGGGGGCGGTGGGGAAATCAGGGTTCTTGAAAGCCAATTAAAGTGATGTTTCAACAATAAAGAGTATCAACAGCTGCCGATCACGTGATGCATTGAGTGGAATTAGGATTTCATGTTGAGATGTGGCAAAATTAGCGTCATTGGTGGCCTTGACAACGTGGCTTTTAGGCAAGCTGCCGCCTGATTAGAGAGACCTTAAGGCCAGACAGAGTGAGTCCCTTGCTGCTCCGAAGTGATCCTCAGTCCAACCTCCCATGCATCTGCTTCATCAGAGCTTGCTAGAAGCTCAGGGTCTCAGGCTCCCCTGCAGACCCATGGATCAGAAGTTGCGGTTGTTCCAAATACCTAGATGTGTGCGCTTACGATTGAGCAGCCTCAGTGGAGAGCTTCCTTTCACTGTAAAGAGAGTAACAGAGGAGTAGCTGAGAGGAGAAGGGATCAAGAGAAGCGGTTGTTGTAATGGCACTGGTGACGATGGTTGGCAAGGATGATAATGGTGACTTATTTTTCAATATGAGGGAAGGCTCAAGTGTTTTCTAGGCAGGTGTTTAACCCGTCTGTTTATTGCATTGCCTCCAGCCGAAGGAAGACGTGAGTCCGCCTTAAAGTGTTCCTTTACTATCCTGGCCCTACTCAGTGGCCAAGCAGTTCACAGATGCCCTGTCAGATAAATTGCTCCTCCCAGTTCCGGCCCAAAGAAAAGCTGGAGCGATTGCTTTCTAAGGACTGCGCCCTGCCGGAATTTTCTCAGCGCTGCTGATGTTGCTCTTCTTTTCCGTGCAGGTTTGGAGGGTGGCCGAGCCTTCTTCAATGCCGTCAAAGAAGGAGACACGGTGATATTTGCAAGCGATGACGAGCAGGATCGTATCTTGTGGGTCCAAGCCATGTACCGGGCCACGGGGCAGTCGCACAAACCTGTGCCCCCGACCCAGGTGCAGAAGCTCAACGCCAAGGGTGGAAATGTTCCTCAGCTGGACGCTCCCATCTCTCAATTCTGTAAGTAAATATGCCATTTCTTAAAACAACAACAAAAAATAGTTCTGTAAAGTGCATCTTCCCAGGTTGAATGAGAAAACCTAGTTGCTTATATATGTATATATATATAAAGATTCCAAAATTGTGTTTGCCAGGAGCATGTAGCTAATGCAGGTCAAAACTTGGGGCGAAATATTAGATGATGTAATTTTAAAGTGCAATACTTGACATTCTCTACCAAGAACTAAACAAAGGAATGTATATTTTATGTCCATGCCTATCTTCTGGTTTTGCCAAGAGTTTGGAATTCACAGCCAAATGCGTATTTGTTTGAGTCCCTCAAGTATGGTAGATTCCGTACACCGTTGCTTCGTCTCCTCCTATTAAAAGGAATTTAAAAATAGGGACGATTTGAAATAAACTTAAATCTGCAATTTAGAACCATTTAAAAATAAATGATGACATTAGCACATGCAGTGGTAGGGAAAAAAAACACACGATACCTAAAATCACATTCTGAGCAGAAATATCGGAGACCCAAAAACAGCCCCCAGTTCTTCTGCAGTCTTTCCCCCTGCCTGTGTCTCTTTACTTGTCCTGCCACTGTTTGCCCCAAAGTGTGGGCACTTCTCTCCCAATACCTCTAAACCCAGCTTAAGGTGAAAGCCAGAGGCAGACGCTTCTTAAAGACACTTATTTTCAAAAGAAAAATAAAATGAGAGATTTACAGACCCATTGTTTATTCCACACAGAGGTCTTCAACTTTATCTAGGGGAACCTGGGGTGTGAGTCCCGCCTAGCAGCTGTCATGATGGATTCTTATTTTAGTGTAAGAATCCCCCTTTCAGCAGAGTCAGTGAGTACTCGTTCAGCAAGGAGACATCCTAACGAGGAAGTCCCATGAGGCCCTTGCTCTTACAGCATCTGCATCCCAGAGGATGTCCATATCACCCACAAGTCACCCCCGCAAAGGGACTATCTCTCACATCGACAAATACCACGACAGATGTTAGTCACACAGTGGTCACTCACCAAATCAGGACTGGAGGGGAAGGGCAGCAGGCAAATTGACAGTCAAGGAAGACTTCTCAGAGCTCAAGTCCAAATGGTAGGAAGTTGACTTCCAGATCGAGGAGGCACAGATAGGATGGCAGAGGGGAAGACACATGCAGGGAGCCCAAAGCAGAGGCTGTACTTCCGTGGGATGCTTGTACAGTGTCTCCACTGCTGCTCCTAGGCCAAACCTGGGCTGCCACAATTCTACAGCTACAGAAACTATGGAGGGAAATTAGCTTTAGTGAGTCTCACTGCTGTGAATATTTCTAACTAACAAGAGTAAGAGCCTTTGGGGGAGGCAGGCTATCCAGTGGGGGCTGCCAGTTCCATTTCCAGTGGGTTCCTAAAGAAGAGGCATTCCTTAGTGCAACCTGACAAATGACAGCACACAGAAAACCGTGAAAGAATAAGGAAGACATGAGCTTGGAGCCAGGGCAGAGGGGATAACCCTAAAGGAACTACCCCTGAACTGCATTCTTTAGGATCTTCAGTGACATAAGGCATACCCCGTATTTATTTGATATCTAAATAAAGGGCATCTGTGGGACAGGGTCCTCCCCTTTACTGCCTAACAGTCTCTTATTAACATTTCTGGAACTAACATTACCCGCCACACCCTTGTCCTGAATTATCTTTGTATGAGAAAAATCCTAATTATTATCACCATTCCAATCAACCTCATGAAAGAGCTATTTCAAATGATATTTGGAAAATTCTCTTCTTTCCAAATGATCTCCGATTCTCCTGAGGTCATTTCACTTGTACCCTGTGTCTGTATTCTGCCATCCACCTACAGTAAGAAATGGCTGCATGGCTTGCGGTTGGCCCTCCATGTCTTCACTAATCTAGGGAAGAGAAATACAGAGTGTCATAGGGAAAGGTAGTGGGGATGTCACTCAGTGATAGAATATGTACTTGGAGCATGCAAGGCTCTGTCCTAAGACCCTAGCACTACTCCCACAAAAAAAATTTAAAAGACCCACAGAAGCTGCTGAAGAGGGATAAGCCTTCATAGAAACACATGAAGTTCAACCGTCGAGGTCCCCATGTAGATAGGATACAGTTCATTCTAAAACTGAAGGCTAGGTCCTTAGAAACCAAGAGATAGGATTCAACAGAGTGCACAGTGACTCAATACATGTCACAACCCCATTTGAAATATCTTAGAAGGGTCATCCAGGAAATCCTGAAAGGTAGGATTGGAGGATAAGAAGCTCATCCCTATAGGGTCTACAGTATAGAATATACAAGGTAGTCAAGACAAATAAAATAGGATATGCCTATAAAACTGATCAGAACCTTGGGATAATTCATTTTCTTCTCTGATGACCTCTTAAGCTCTGCCTAGGAGTGAAGGGCCTTCAGAGAGTGTGAGGTGCCTTCAGAGCCACCTGGTTCTTAAAGAATAAGGCCACCACATGCAACCATTCCAATTGCTCACTCCAGGGGGGCTCTTTTCTCGCAGTCAAAGATGTGAATGGCGCTTATTTGCTTGTGTGGTACCCAGTCTTCCCGGCTGTGCATAGTGGCCCTGTGAGAAAGGCAACCCAGTGATGCTGATTTCCACGGCCCTACTCTTGCTTCATTGACAATGAAGCAGAGCACACACACACACACACACACACACACACACACACATTGCTTCAGATTCTGTCTGTTGCAACCACAGGAAAGGCAGGGTGCTTCTGTTCCCCAAATTCAGAAGCCAGCAAAGGAAGTCAGCGAAGATGTAACCAGCCCTCCTTCAGTCCTTAAGCCTTTGCAGTTAAGGCTAAAACAAAAGCAACAGGGAAGATCAAAAAGGGAACCCAGGCTTTGCATTCCATGGCGTCACAAGGCAGTTCTGCCTGGCAAGCACGCATACAGCAAAGGGTGGTTTCGAGCAGGGCTCATAAGACTTTGTGGAACTTGCCACAGAACAGGCATGGCTGCCTGTATTATCTCAAACCATCACCATCAAACAGGACAAGCTTTGTGTGTGTGCATGGGAAGTCCACCCTTATTTGCTTGAGGCTTCCCTATTTGTAGGATCCAATCCTGTGTACCCAGAACTCCTCAGTACCAGGCAAACTAAAGCTGTGTTGGTCACTGAGGATCACACAGCAAGAGAAAGAAAATATTAATTCTAGTGTAGTTCTAAATAGTAAACCTTGGCCATTCACTTACCTTGGGTTGATTTGCTTTACTTACCTTTCATCTCACAGATGAACACAAGCACAGATTCTCTAGCTAGGAAGAAAAGGGGAGGGGGAGAAAGAAAAGATTAAAAAAAGAGCAAGTAAAAGAAAATCAAGTATTGCATTTTAAAAAGGTTTCCTTAAGTTGCAAAAGGTCAGGGTCGCTGCTGCTTACCCGACTGCACACGCTTAGTTAAATCTTGGTTCTGAATATTTGTGAATATCCTGCCCATTCTTACCAGCGACCAATCTTAAAGACTTTTCAGTGACTTCACAGGGTGATCACTGTGTCAGAATTTACACAGCCAACAGAGGCCACGTAGAAAAGAGAAGCCACGTAGAAGCATTTGGGGGACAGAAAAAAATTAAGAAACACTCCAATCTTGTCCTGTCGCTGTCTGTTCCAAGGGATCTGGGGAACAGGACATTTTACAGTTTGGGAGACTTTTGAGAATCTGTGTTTTGGGCTGCTTCCAAATTCAGTTTAACTGACTTCTTGGGGGCAATTGACTTTTTTTTCTTAATTTCAAAAGTTTAATTTCGAAATGAAAAGACACATCTAAGAAAGAGTGATACAGAATTGAAAAAACCTGGGGACAATAGACCCTGCTGTTGATTGGTTTGTCTGCGACTCTGCAAAGATCTGGGGAGGTCCCTGTCCACCTCTCAGACTATTTGTTCTTCTGTGGTTTTTATTTTGTATGTATGTTGTTGATTTATTTTTTTCCACTTTAGTTAAGTTTTTTTTTATGAGGTGGTACCTAGTTCCACAAGATGTTTTTTTTGTTTTTTTTTTTTTTTTTGTTTTGTTTTTAAACAAATACTTCTAAGTCTCCAATTTCTAAGGCCAGTGTTGCAAACTTTGGGTATGCCCAAATCTGGAGTTGAGTATTGCCACAGTTCACTGTGCCAGTGGCTACTCGTAAAAGATACCTCATCTCTGTCAGTGGGTATTAGAGAAACAATATACAGAAATAATGCAATTCTCATTCGGCGTGGGTTGGGGAAGGAAGGTATGTTAAGCTTTGCCATTTGGTCAATGATTGCTGAATATAGTGCTTGCATTTAGTTGTTTTAATGTCTGTTTCTCAACTAACTACTGTTAACTACAACATGCACCCCGAGTTAGACGTTGCTGGGAACTGCTCTGTTTTTATCACCACGAAGATAATCTTCAACCAGTTAGGGGGAGTTCGATTACCGTTGATTTGGGGGAGGTTGATTTTTGTTGTTGTTGTTTTGTTTTACTTTAAGTTTTCTCGTGCAATCTTTGCTCAAACCCAAGAACAATAGCTGCTAGGCTAGAACTCCTGTCTGCTTTCCTGAGCCTTGTTGCTAGTCTTTATGTTATTCTGGTTTGTTCCTTCTTACCCTGCTAACTTCTAGCTGGACTGAAGGGTAAGTGCTCCCCTATAGCTAGCACAGCTCAGATAATCCTGACTCGATTATCTGACACCTGTAATGTGCTTCCTCTCTCCTCTTGACCTCCCTCATGTCTAGACTTTGTAGTATGAGCTCTCATGTTATTTTCCTGACCTTAGGTTGGAAATGTAAGCTTCCATACTGAAGCTAGGATGCATGTCATGTGTGCATAATTGCCTCCTCTCCTTGGCTTTCATATTGGCATCAAATGAACTTTTGAGTAAAGCCACCCAGGAACTTCTGATGTTTTTCTGTTCCGAGAATAATTAATGACTATTACAAGGAAATGGCCAGCAATGCCATTGTTTCATGGAATCCATAGTTACCCGACTGCTCAATGCCTGAAAACAGATCATTTTGCACTTTGACACAGTGATGTGTTGTTGTTGTTGTTGTTGGTTCTCCTTCCCCATTCCAAAGATTAGAACGGTCAGCTACCAATGGTGTGCTCACCATGGATACCAGACAGATAGAAAGATGAGGTAGGAAACCCAGTGATCTTACCTGAGCAGTGCTTGAAATTGCAAGCTACCACTAATAAAGTAAATGCATTATTTGAGCGTTAGAGAGCTCATTCAACTTGGCTTACTGGTATACCTCAAATAAAACCCACTGAGGATTGATTCTGCATGCAGATCTGTAATACATGGTCCATACACAACAATGACAAATTAAAGACACGCATAAGTCCATATACTCTATTCACAAAGGTTTCTAGTTCAGGTTCTCATGGAGCCCAGGAGGATTTTGAATTCTCCTCTCAAATGCTGTTCTACTCCTTCCCCAAGAACAATGACAACAATAACCTCTACAGCTTTATTTGCATTTCTATTAATTTTTTTAAATGTAACCCTCTGAAAACCAGGGAAAACAATATTTTAAAACTTCAGGAAAATCTTTATACTACTGTTAACCAAAGAGAGTCTGTAATTCCTTTATTCATATAGGGTCAAGCTGCCTACGTAAAACATACTGTGAGAAAAACGTCACATTAGAGGGAGTAGACAATTTGGTCAAGAGAGCAGGCAAATATGTATTTGAGTTCTCTGAATGCTGATTTAGAAGACTGTAGGTCATACCATTCCTCCTGACCATTTAACAGTAGTCTTTTCTTCTGATTCCTTTTGTTTGTTTTTTTTTTCTTTAATTTGCTTTTTTCTCCCTTTTGTTCTCTTTTATTTTGCATAAATGTACCCCTGGCTAGCAGACAGATCTTTTCCACCACTCCCAGAAGATACGTGATTTGACTTTCCCTTCTTTGGAATGTCTGATGAGGCATCTGAAAAGCTTATTATAGTGCGGGAACTTAGTGGGAGTGAGGACTCTGCTTATTTTGTTTCTAGAACGAGAGGATGGATGACCGGGTGAACTCTGTCCTGAGCGAATTGACATGTATTTTGCACAATGCACTGCTGTCCTAGTAGATTTTCTAATAGTCGTTTGCCTGGTTTTCTACGGTTTTATTTTATGAGATTTTTGCTATGTCTTCTATTGTCAACTTGCAGTTGCTACATTGCAGGAATGCAATACTAAAGATTAATTCAACATCCACTTAATGTGTATGGCCTGCAGCACACCGCAAATCATTCTTCTTGTTGTTAAGATGAAATGGCTTCTTAAAAAGGCTCTGTAGTAAGTGAGGTCCAAATATTTCCAAGTTCCATAACCCATGCTAACGAGAACATATTAAGTGAAGATTCATTTTTATTGACTGACATTCAACAGATTATTCCCTAATTGTTTGAGTATTATCGGGTCAGTAAGATGCATTATTAATTAAATATAGAAAATTTATCTCTGCTCATATATTAAAGAATATAAAATTAATTAATTGAGACTATAAAAGTCATAGCAGGACAATTCATTAAAAATATAGTAATTGCAATAGGGAAACTTACAAAGAAAGCAGTTGTTATTTTGACTTTGGTTATTGACCAAATAATCTCTATTGTGATGTGATTTTTTTTTTACTCAAAGCAATTGTCTTACAAAGAGTTAGATGAAGCTAGCATTGAAATAAATGTTCCTGTTTACCCCCGCCCCTTGAGTGTTTTGCCATGGTAATTTAAAACCGCCACATGACCCTTGGCCCCCAAAGACACCATCCTCTCTCGGTCCTTCACCATGAGATTAATCTAGCCAGAGAAACCAAAAAGAAGTGAAGTTGTCTCCCAGACAAGTGGTCCACTGTGTGCCTCCGGACAGCAGGCACGGCAAGGCCAGTCTCGTGCTAGGCACAGTATCCCCTAGTTCCTTGACTGCACCAAGAAAAGCTCTTGTAGAAAACTCTGTAAACAGCCAGCTGCCATCAGTCATTGTCATTTCGTCCTCTCATGTCTCCTGATGAGGCTGAACTGCTGTCATTGCTCGTTACTGTCCAAACCATGCGTCCACTCCTGCACTGTCAAGCAGATATGACATGCGCACATTCTCCATACAAGAAAGATACAAAGTCACCTTTTAATTTACAGTTTGGGCTCGCAGATGACTTTCCAGTTACATTAGCTCTCCTCTTGCTTCTAGCTCCTATTGGGAGCAACAAGAGCCCTGGGTGTGCTCTAAATTTCAGAAATAGAATCTCTACCCCGAGTTTATCATAGGGTGGTTTCCTGAGAGAAAGGAGCCCTCTTAGACAATGTAGGAATAAGCGGCCATTGTTATGTTTAGCAAAAGAATTCTTTCTCATTTGCCCGTGAAAAGCTCCAATGTATAACATTACAAAATAAAGATATTTATTTGCCCTTTGTTTCTAATCCCTGAGCTGTGGTAATAACAATGGGAAAGTCTTTTAAATTTAAAAACTCTACTATGCATTCAAGAAATATGTACTTATTTGGAATACACTGTAAATGTATCTAAGATACAGTTTTCTGAAATAAGAACATGTAAATTTATTTTCTGTTAATATAAGATACTACGAAAACTTACTTATTTTTCTAGTCATATGAGGAAAAAAGAAAGAGACTATCAACCTTGAATTGAACCCAGACATCATAACCAACTAAAGAGTACCATAAATGTCAGGGAGTCTCTTGGGGAGTCGTTACATGAATTTCAATAAAGGAGATTAAATGAGGAGATGAAGTCCATAAAATGATTGCACGGTAGGAAACAGTGTTTTTAAAACACTCCTTAAATGTCAAACTGCAGTTTTTTTCTAGGCCAACTTCAGGTAAAGGTTTTCATGAGGATCCACCTGTAAGCAACACCTGCTGATAAGCCGGGGTCCCTCAGGCTGTCTCTGTTAACCAATGTCACTGGTAGGATGGAAGATTCTTAATGCTATAGAGGTACCAAATGTCAACTCAATTCATCTATGTCTAACTTGAAGCCAGTTCCCTATCCCACACCACAGAGGACTTAAAACACCCTTACACAGCTAAGCCTCACAAATTGGACAGTCAGCATCCTTTGAAAGGTGTGTTGGGGCACACCCTAGTCATGTAGCCTACGAAACCACAGGGCCCATTTAGAGCATTTCCGTCCCTCGCAGACCAATAAGGACTTGGGGGTAAGTTTGAAACCAAGGCTGGGAAAGGTTAAAGTTAGTGCTGAAAATCTACAAAATCCTAGGTTTCTTTCTCTAACTCTTTCATATCAGTAGCCACAGCAACAAACAGGGTTAGTATGTAATTCCCAGAGCAAGCTGTGTTCCAAACCTCGCTGGAATTTTAGAGAGGTACGCTGGCTTCCTGACGCCATTTTGTTCACCCCAACACTCAGATTCATTCTCATTCTCATTGGCAAAGGAAGTAACCCCAGTGTCCTGAGTTCAGGAAGCGACTTTCTAAAACTTTTTCTCTGGGCTGTTTTCCCTCAGTGATGTCAACCTTGGAGTTTTCTTTTTCTTTACCGCCCCCCCCCTCCAGTTCTCATTGTTTGTGCAAAGGGAAACGGAGTTGCTAAGAGCGTTTGTTTTTCGTGTTCCGTGCTGCAGGAGAACAGACTGGGACAGTGCAAGGATGATTATGTGGTGTTGCTTGGGAAGCGCCCACAAGCTCTTTGAAACAGAATTTGGAACAGCTGGACCACTGCAGTGTTTTATTTTAACATAGACAACATATGTAATGCATATGGTCCTCGACTTGTATGGAGACACAGGCAGACAATCTGAATGGTTTCCAAAGGCACCTGCACCTAGAATTCTGTTTCCTTCTCGGCGATTTTCCCCCTAAGAGCACATGTTCCCGCTTTTGGATTTGAGAGAAGCCATCTGAATTCCCATGTGTGTGTCTCCTTAATAAAGCTAGCGGGGAGTTGCCCGGGATGGAGGTGTCAGAGTCACTCTCTCCATTAATAGCTACCTGCTAAGGACCTGGTTCCTGCAGAAGCTAGCAAGGAAACAACAGGTCATGAAAGTTCTCAAGAGACACATTACCCACTCAGAGCTTCTGTGTATGTGTGTATGTATCCTGACACCAGAGAAATCAGAACGGAACCCATACAAGCCAGGGCAGACTGTAGGAATCAGTTATGTAGGGACAGGGCAGAATTCTAAAGAGGAGAGACAGGGATGGGTTGACAGTTTCCTAAAATATAAAGAAACAAGAAGGTATGGACTATTGACTATAAATACAGAGGCACTTTTGGCTCGCAATCTGGCTTTGCAAGATCTAAGAAGCCTGCCTGTTTACTCTTAGGCAACATCGATTGAGTGCTTACTGTATGTCAGGACATTTGCTAGATCCCATCAGCAACTCTATGACACAGTCTGCAAATGCTACCTTTAATTCATAAAAGAGGGTAAGGAGTCTAAGAAACATTAAACACTTGCACATACCACATACCACAAACTGGTGTTTTAACCTTCAATCCAGTTATTAGGAATCCCACCCCAACCCTCTGCTGAATTCTCTGCTCTTCTAAGTGACAGATCAATTGTGAGTTTAGTGTAACAGTATTGCACAAAATCATTACCTAGAAGACATTGGGCAGAAGAGATGACTCAGTACGTAAAGGGTCTTGCCGACAAGCCTGGCGGCCTGAGTTTGATCCCCAGGACCCACATCATGGAAGGGACCTAGTTCCCAAAAGCTGTCTTCTAAATTCAATATGCATGCCGTGTCAGGCTGCACACGTACACGAGTGAGTGTGCGCGCACACACACACACAGAGAGAGAGAGAGAGAATAAATAAATGTAATTTTAAAATAAATAGACAGCACAAACTGAAAGCATGGGTTTATTTACTTTGATAAAATAAACACAGTATTTTGTCAACTGTGCACCAAGCACTACCTGTATTCTGGGGTTTTGTTTTTGTTTTTCTGGATCCTGGGAATGTAGTAAAGGACAGAAAATTCTAGAATCCCTCCTTAAGGTTCAGATGTTTTGATTTGATACCTCAAGTTAGCCTTCTTCTTTCATTTTCAGAGTATAAGATAGGGGAAACTGCTCCAACTAGTGCTGAGAGTCAGCCACCCGTAGAAGTCTTCTAGACAAGGTCTCTAGTCCTAAGCACGTAGTAATGTTATCTTACTTGCTGGAGCCCTTCTCCATTATGCACCATCCCTTAGGTATAGGTTTGCAAAGGTCCTGAAGATCACTAAACTGCAGTCCAAGATGGCAGAAAGGAGAAAGAAAAGTCAGCTCATCTGCCATATGAGGGAACTGAGGTTCAGAGATTAAACAATCCCACCAGCACATGGCTACCATTTAAAGATGGAGGTCAGATGCTGGAGAGATGGCTAAGTACTGGCCACACAAGCCTGAGGACCCGAGTTCAGATCCCCATCACACACAGAAAAGTAAGTCACAGCAGTGATAGGAGGGTCTGAGACTGGCTGGGCAGCCAGTCTTGCTGACTCAATGAGCTCCAGACTTAGTGAGAGACTTTGTCTCAAAACAAATAAGGTTGAGAGCAACTAAGACTAAGTGTTGACTTCTGGCTTTCACATGCAAGCACACACATACACACACACTCACACACATATACACACACACAATACACACACACAATACACACACACAATACACACACACACACACACACACTTACCTCCAAGCCACATTAATTCCAATTCTGTATCATTCTCCATGTAGACTAGGACAAAGAAGAGACAACCACGAAGGAAATGAAGGTTTATTCTTTGGGTTAATTGTTAAAAAAGGAAAACGTGGATTTTACTCAGAGTTTTCTATAAGCCTGCTTCAGACTGTTGGTGGGAAAGGAAGCCATTTTCTAGTTGCGCTCACAGCCAGCAATTAGCACGGCAACCCAGATTCCTAGGGGCCCTGTGACAGGTTAGAGACGGGGAGGCTATCGGTGTACAGGTCTGTCTAGAGGGCCAAATTGTCTCTTCAGACCATTTCCTGAGTGGCCAGAAAAGCAAAACAAGTCAACAGCCAAGTATTCGAGAGGTTCAAACAACAAAGGATTGTGACACTTGAAACCCATGCCATATTTTAACAGCTATACAAGAGCCCCCTTCTCTCCCAAGCTGAATGACCGGGGTTGTATTGAAGAGCGGTGAAGTAGCTGAGCCAAACTGGCAAAGGAAGGAAGGCCCTGGCCGATTTTTCAGCTTACAGCCTCTGCCGAGAAATCCAAGAGCAAGAATCTGACGCTAGCCAAGCTGCCTGATCTATCTGTTAAAATTGGGAGGCAGGGGGGTGGATGTGGCTCATGGGGATGTAACAGGATGAGCAATTCAAGCGCACCCCACTCCTGCTTCTTCCTGAATTAAGTCGCTCCAGGACTCGGAGGATAGAGAGAGAGGGCAGCTTTTAGGGGGAGAGGCAGAGAAGAGCTGTCCAGTTGTTGCGAGGGTCTTTTCACCAGCAGGGACAAGCGTAAGATAGTTACTTGTCTTGGTCACAAGTAACACATTCACACCCAGAAGCAGTCAGTTCTGCCTCCCAGGCTCCACTGTCCTGAGATCCCAAAGCAGAAGAAAGCTTTTAGGCCGTGCACCAACCTCAAGTTCAAAGCCCTTCCCCAAGGATGAACCTGAGGTACATAACACAGCTAGGAGTGCTCTTAGAATCCTTTTACGTAATTTCTTCACATGTAACATCTTTCCCAAAAGCCTTTGCTTTATCGTTTGAATGGAGCAGTCAGTCTGTTAAAACCTTTTTCTTCAACTTGCCTTCTAGAAACATCACTTCTGGGAGTCTTGGGCATAAACAAGTCTTATTGAAAAATTGACCACTCAGTAGTCCTAGGCAAAAATGTCAAAGATTTTAAAAAATTTTACACTGGGCAGGGTAGACACTGACAAGACATGCATTTCTGCTCTAAGGATTGCTGAAGTCACCAAGAAATCAGGATGCTAAAGTCACACAAACCAAGCTCACAGACATACCCTAAGCATGGGAGGGAAAAAGGAAAAAACAAAAAACCTTCCTGGAACAGAGGCCATATAGGAAAATATTATTCAAACACCCTCTCAAGTCAGAAATCAATTTTCCCTTTGCCCTGATTATTTTGCTGGCTCCTGGCAGGTCCCTGGAACCCAGTAAAACGCTGTATGCGAGGAGATAAGTAAGATCTCGCTTGATTTTGCTTTGAGATTCTATTCAATTGTAGTCTGGGTAGCGGAAGAGAGAATGATAAACAGTGAGCTGACCTCCTCACCGTAAAAGAGACCATCGTTCCTCCCTCTTCAGGATTTTCCTGGTAGCGCTCAAGCTGAATTCTCTGAGTTATTTTGCCAGCGAAGGCTAGTCTATTTTAGTTACACATGTTGAGATTAATTAGTTAGCCCTTAGGAGGTTTTGCCTACAGCCTTCACCCTGTACGGAAAAGCGTGAATACACGGAGACTATTAGCTCACACTAAGTGGCAGACTGCAGCCCTCAGAGGGCAGTTTCCGTTTGTCTCTTTCATAAGCTTTGCTAATGGAGTATGTGCCCCACAAGGCAACAAACATCCTTGCCTCTCCAGCACTAAACTCATATTTAACTTCCTCTCCTGGTTTCAACCTTTAAAAAAAAAGAAAAGAAAAGAAAAGAAAGAAAGAAAGAAAGAAAGAAAGAAAGAAAGAAAGAAAGAAAGAAAGAAAAGAAAGAAAAGAAACACTTTTAATTTCAGAGGGTTGGGGAATCAAACCTTTCGTGACACCGAATTGGCAATGAAAATTTGGAAGGGGTTGACACAAATATTATCACTCCGCTGAAAACCAGCATAAGCCCCTTTCCAGATAACTCCAATAAGCACTGAGAAATTGCTCTAGACACAACCACTGGAATGGCAGAGTCTTTTACAAACCTGCAAAGCTAGCTAGACCGCTATCAGCAAAGATCCGATCTGCTTTCAGTGTTTGGTGAAATGCAGGCGAAGTTACCGGTCTCATCTGTAGTTGTGAAGAACAACACGGAGGCACTGGAATTGTGACCATTTGATAAACATGTTGATGCCAATATATTTTTGCCTAAATGCAGTTAAACTCACCAGTAACTGATGCAAGTTGACAATGGGGGTGGGTCAGAGATTATCTTGGGGGTATGGGGGGGGGGCAGCAGGGAGGCAGCTGATGTTCACAATGCCTAGTAAATCCTATGAGTCTGAGATGTCAAAGAAGCGTGATGTGTTCCTCTAAACTGTGTCTCTCTCTACATGTGTAAACGAACAGATGCAGACAGAGCTCAAAAGCACGGCATGGATGAATTTATCTCTTCCAACCCCTGTAACTTTGACCACGCTTCCCTCTTTGAGATGGTGCAGCGGCTGACTTTGGATCACAGACTTAACGATTCCTATTCTTGCCTGGCAAGTATATCCTTTGATCTACGGCAATTGAGACATGACATTTTTGAAAACTCAAATATCCCTCTACCTTTAGGTCGGAGCACTCCTGCTCCCATACAAAATCCCCTTAACAATTACAAACGCGTCTTCAGTTTCCTGCGTGACGATAGTTTTATTTATCCAGGAATCAATCTGAGTCGGAGGAAGTAGTCTTAAGAGATACAGCCAAATTCCCAAGCCACCCCATCTTAGCTTCCCCCTTTTCAGCTGCTACACCAGAAATCTTTCTAAAAGGGTGGATGAGCTTGGCACCTGCTCGCGATAAACTTATAAAATTTGCCTGATTGTCGTGGGGTTTAAGATGCCCCGCCCTCTCTCTCCTATACCTGGTACCCCTAGCTCATTAAGGCATGCATTGTTTGTGTCACTTCTAAAGACCCAAGTAGTTGCTAATGCTCTCCGCTCTCCATACCCTAGCCTAATGCATTTGGCTTTGTTTATTTGGGTAGCACTTTTTTTTCTCAAAGGCAGAACCTTCTTCCCCCTTAAAGAGAAAATTTTAAAGGTGCAGTAGATATTTAGAAGCCCAGCTATTTACACTCCCTAAAATCCATTTTAAACCAGAAGTCAAATTAGTTCAGTTTAAGGACTGCTGTTACATATTTATCCAATTTTTGAAAACATAATTTTGGTTTTCAATTATCAAACCCCAAGCCATAACAAAGACTTAACTTCATTTCTGTTTGCAGATTATAAATTATTACTTTGTATCTTAAAAGTAAATATTATTAATCCCACTGTAGACAGGAAAGGAGAAGATGGTCAAATGATTTGTACAGAGGGCAATTCTTGTCCTTGGCTTCAAACATGGAAGTTAATAGATTTATGTAATATTAACATTATATAATTAACTGACATTAGCATAAACCCTTATTCTGAATGATTATTTTAAGTTCCCCTTTTTGGTGCTTGAAGGTGCAATATGTTTTTTTTAAGAGGGTAAAATCATCTCAAAAATAGAAGTAAAGTTCTGTGGGATAGCTTATTAATCTATGGCTCATATCTCATGATATGACACATTATCTCATGTTGAGACTCTCTTCACTGGAGCCTCTGACTTTACCAGATTCGAAAGGAATACTACATTGACTTTAAAAAAATAAACAAAAAACACTTGCCTTCCATTGCAAGGCCATTTTTCCCAGATGATTTCCTGATATCATCTATCTCTGATGACACTTACAAAGGTCATGAGGGTGCACATGAACATTATCACCCCCTTTTGCGGAGCATTTTGCTTACTCGGGGACACTATAAGATGTATAATTTTTAAGACTTTTATTCTTATCGGTGTTTGAAGACAATTTTTTTATCCTGAAATGTACCATAAAGAAGAATTCAAAAATGCCCTCAAAAGATTAAACCAGAAATGAAATGTTCATGCCATCAATCAGTATAGGCTTAAAATATAGTCTAAAATGAAAATATAATAATTGTGAGTTACCCAGAGCAATTCTCTTCCTTGTTTATGTACCTGGATCTATTAATTAAAGCCAGAATTCCAGAAAAATAATAGAAATTTAAAGGACCTTATCCCCTATCTCTATATATTTCATTTTTCTCATTATTACAGTCTTTTTTTTTTCAGTTGGTTTTGGAGACCGACCAGCAGGGATACATAAATTTTTCTGTGTCTCCGACTCAGTTCCTAATTGATATTTCTTCAACTCTTTTCAAAGCAGCTATTTTGGCATCTACAAAAGACTTGGTGTCATCTGAGTCGTAGAAAATATATTTTAATCTTTCACAGCAGTGTTGTCTCTAAGATTTAGCATTTGGGGTAGCAGATGGAGTGGCAAAGAAGTTGCCTATAGGGGCAGCCCACTGCCTCGACTACTCTCTCCCGCCCTCCGCAGTAACTTATAATTTGAAATAGCAAAGATGCCGTCTTTCGTTGGAGGCATCGCTGAGCGGCGTGTTGTCAATCGAAGATCCCCGATCACTAATCACGATTAGAGCACTGCAAAGGCCTCTCTCCCACACTCCTTTGGCCGCTCCCACCACTTTTCCCTCCTGTCCCTTCTACCCCAAGCTGCAGTAATATTCAGAACACAACTCCCAGGAGACCCTCAAAGTAAAGGGAAGTTGATATTTAAAAGAGCCCAAATTTCCAATTTAGAAAGCCCTACTTAGAATAACAATTTATTATTGCTTCAGGTGTCATAGAAATGAGACAGTATCGTTTGATTTTAGACTCTGTCCACATCGATCAGCAATACCAGTCACTTGGCCTTTCTAACGACCTGTCTTTCTAATTATGAAACAGAGGCGGTGGTCTCTATTCATTCTGCCACTAAATTATCATCAGAGACTCCATCTGGATTCTCTTTTATAGCAAACTTTGGCTGGGCTCATGGTGAGCAAATAGATACAAGGAAACAAATAATTACAGGGGCGGGGACAGAGCCGTAAACCTAGTTGTGAGAAATTTCTTTTTTCGTTCGATCAAATCAGATGCGTTCTTGGAAAACTTACTCTCAGTCTTTGGGGTACTGTTATTGCCTTCATCTTAAAATGTACTGAGAAATTCTTCTAAGGTGTAGAGATTTACAAAGTTTAGTCTTCATGTAAACGCCTGAGGATAGGGAATAGAGGACATGGAGTAGACAGAGCTGGGTTAGGGCCAGCATCCTGATTCAGATTCCCTCGTTGTGGAGAAAAACAAGATGCGCTTGTCCCATCTACCTCACTAGCTTACTGAAAGGCTTAGCTGAAAGTTTCTGTCAATACCAAGGCATTTATATCACAATTTTCCCTTGTCAGACTCCGCCTCAGCTTCCCCCCAGTTCTCCTCTAAAATACATGTTGGAGCCCTGGCCATTCTCTTTTCCTGGAAGCATGCTGTTTTGCTTATACAGCAACAGCAATTATAAGAAAATTCCACGTCGTCCCTGAACTCAGTTAACTTACCCACCTGGAAAGTAGGGATGACGGCATCGTCCAGGACGGTCTGCTGGGAGGGATAAACAGAGCATCGCCAGTGTGCTGGCCCAGCAGCTGGCATGCCATCAAAAGAGTTAACGCTGGCCGTTTTTCAGTCCCTTCCTCCAGCCACTCCTGATACTAGCAGCTCTCCAGAAAGCAACTTGTATTTAAAAGAAAGCCTTTCCTTTATTCCCCTCCAGGGCTGGTTCAGTCCTGGCCAGGTGTTTGTATTAGATGAGTATTGCGCTCGAAATGGAGTCCGAGGATGTCATCGACATCTCTGCTACCTTAGAGACTTGCTGGAACGGGCAGAAAATGGCGCCATGATTGACCCCACACTTCTACACTACAGCTTTGCCTTCTGTGCATCCCACGTCCACGGGAACAGGTAATCATGGGTCTGGAGGTATTTAATTAATAAGAAACTTTCAGGGGTTTGTGACTTTAACTATCAACCCTAACTGATTATCTATCCTTATTTACCCAATGATACATGCTTAGAGAGAGAGAGAGAGAGAGAGAGAGAGAATAAATAAGGGGGAGAGAGAAGGAGAAAGGGAGGGAGAGAATGAATAAATAAGGGGGAAGGAGAGAGAAGGAGAGAGGGAGGGAGAGAATGAATAAATAAGGGGGAGGGAGGGAGGGAGGGAGGGACACACAGAGAGAGGAGTGCTAATTTAGTTTCCTTTCCTTAAGCAACTGTGAAGAAATAACTTCTAGGGGAGCCTCTGAAGTAACTCAGTCTAGGTACTAATCATTGCTGGTTGTTTATTTGTTTATTGTTTTGTTTCTTTCTACCGGGACCCTGGCTGATAATTGAATCCCCCAAACTACAGTTTTCTGATCTATAGAATGGGAATGACAGTATTGTCATGGGGTTGAGGGGACACTTGTGAACATGACGAATGGAGCAAAATGCCTGGAACTTGGCAAGAAACTGATCACTCCTTTGTCCTTGTTGGTCCTATTGGCCCTATTGTTCATTTCAGGAGTGTTTCATGCTTGCCTAGTGTCAGGCTCTGGTTTGACCCTTGAATACATAATAAAAAAAATAAGACCTAGACACACCCTTGTATATAGAATAAAAAAAAAAATAAGACCTAGACACCAGATCATAGAAGATACGTTAAGAGAAGGAATTAAATTCTGGATAGAATTCAATCAGGAACATGACTCAGATGGAATGGCAGAATGTCAGCAGGGACCTCCCCAAGGAAATGATGCTAGAGCCGGGAACTGAAGCATGTGTAGGAGTTGAGTGGATCCAGGCAAAAGGAACAGCATGTACTACTGTCCTGCAAAGAAGGAAGCCAAGCGAATTGCTAGAGCTGAAGGAAGATAGGTGAAGCTGGAAGCCAACAAGCCAGGAACACTTAGAATATCTCCTCAGAGGAGGGAAGAACTTTGGCGATCACAATCTAGCCAACCCCCTCATTTTGTAGGTTTCATAGACAAGACCAGAATGTCAAGTCTCCTGAATCTGTGCTAAGCATTCTATTTCTTTAGACTGGAAAGCTCCTGGATGGAGCGGAGGGGGGGCGGGGGGGAGAAATCCTTGTTCTGAATAATGCAAAGAAGCAAATAATTTAAGAACATTGCCATTTGGCTCTAGAGGCATGGAATAAATTTCCACACTGCCACAGCCAGCTTACCATCTCAATGTATGTAGCCACACGTTAGTATAAAGACAAGTCTACAATATTCCAAAGCATCCCCGCCGACAGCCAGGGGAGGCAGCAGAAGACAGCTGGGTGGCTCTGGAAAACAAGTCTCAGATGAGCAAGTTGTCACTCTGGGGAAATCCACATGGGGAAGAATCCAGCCCAGGCTACCTGGCTTTGAAGCCAGGGTTGTGTCAGCCTTCTTCATCTTTGCAAGCCACACAGCCCTGAAATGTCTGTGGGATTTGTTCTGTGCTTTTCCTGTCTCCAGTACCGACAGACTTTTATGAAATGCAACTCTATCATTTAGAGCTGGATAACAATAACATTGTAGCCTTGAATATTTTAACAGACAGCAAGATTATCTTCAGCTCCTATTGTTCTGGCTCCATAGCCCAAGACACCTTTGATTTGCATGAAAGATATTCATGAAGACTCTGATACCTGGGTTGGAGCATGCATAATTCTGATATTTATAAATATGTACACTTTGATGACTATCTGTTACAGCCTCTTGGATTGAATTCTTTATGGAGGGAGAGAGAGAAAGAAGTTGCATTATATTCTCTGGGTTGTCACACTGTATTCTACATATGTTACTGAAGAAGAAAGTGTTATAAAATAATGAAATGTTTTTGTAAACTCCCTGGTAAACATCATCATGAATTATGATACACATTGTCTGGGTTTCATATTGTAAGACTGCCACTTGATTCACAGTTAGGTTTATACATCTTGTCGTGGGAACAGTTTTGGATTTCTTATTTTCTTTTCAGTTCTGATTTTCCTTATGCGTTTTGCATCTCTTTTGCTTATTATTTTAGTTTGAATGCATTTGCCATTGCTTTTTGATGCATCCTTTTTTCCTTTTTTTTGTTTGCATGTGTGTGTGTGCGTGTATGTGTACTCTTGCTTCTTCTATGACTGGCCACCCTCTATGCACGCCTTATACAACTGCTCCCTCGCAAAAGTCAACAAATGCATGTGTGTCTTAGTGGGCGGCTACCAAACCCAGACTTTCAAGGGGGCAAAACTCCATCTTCTCCTGAACCGGAGGCTAAAAAAGAGCCACGAAGAGAATCAAAAAAGAGAAAAGAGTCCAAAATCCACCCAAGTCAAGAACAAAAAAGGTAAGAAGCCATATGTGTATTGGCTTGTGTTTTCAGCCCCCTTTGTCCTATCCCTGTGCCTGCATTCACGCCACCATGAACATCTTTGCAAACAGTGGGTTCTATGCATGTCTTAACCCTAGCCTTTAAAGGCTTTCACAGGTGCAGTTTTTCATAAAAGATCTTAGAAATGGACAAAATCTGGTATATTGGTAATTTGAGTCAGGTGTTTGATGATTTTTAGAATATCTTTGCATTTGAAAAACTAACCTACCGATATGCAAATAGAACCGTGAGTCAGATTAGTTTCTTTTTGTTTGTTTGTTTGTTTGTTTGTTTGTTTTGGTCATCCTATCCTGTTGGTGATCTGATACCTTACAAGTCATTCAGAATAAACAAGCTATGCTTTGTAATTTTAAAACTATGTTCAAGGGGCAAATAAGATGGGTTTACATCAAATAGGCCTATACATTTATCATGGATCTATTTTCTTAAATAAATCCTCCTAATATCCACAACCTGTTAAAAAGAAACCCATCTGAAATAGAGAGTTATGGTAATCACCAAATCAACGATTCTCAGTAATGGTGTATGAGGTCCTTCTGTCTATGTGTTGCTTTCATTGGTTGAATAAAGAAACTGCCTTGGCCTTTTTATAGGACAGGAACTTAGGTAGGTGGGGAAGACAGAACTGAATGCTGAGAAGAAGGGCAGAGTGGCAGATGCCATGAAGCTCCTGCCTGAGACGGACGCTGGTTAGAATCTTTCCTGGTAAGCCACGACCTCGTGGTGCCACACAGATTATTAGAAATGGGTTGAATCAAGATGTGAGAGTTAGCCAATAATAGACTAGAAATAATGAGGCAGGCAGTAATTTAATTGATATAATTTCTTTGTGATTATTTTGGGTGTAAGCTAGCTGGGTGGCCAGGACCAAAAGCAGGCCGTCTCACATAATACAGTAGAGCCACTTATACAGTGAGGTCATCTTCAAAGCATGAAGTCCTAAACTTTTGTTCAATTTATCCTGTTTCTTGACCTTCTGCAATGCTTTAATTGGAAAAATGATACCTTAAAGACCACATTTGCTCAGTATTTTCAATCTTTTCTTATGTACTTCTTTTTACCTTTCCTTGCCTGGAATTCTGGTCATGCTTGTCCAAGTTACATAAAGTAACAGACAAGGATCCTGTATGCATCAACGTTCATTTATCCACTACCATTTCTAAGCCCTGGTATGCAGTTAATTTACAGGAAGAGCCGATTGGCATGGAAACATTTTCTTTCTAGCAGTTTGTCATAATATGCTTAGCGAATAGGGAGCATCAATGAAAACCAAGTACCCCTTGATCACTCATCTCCCTCCTGGCAGTAAATAAGGGTGGAGGTAAGGCAGAGTTCCTTGTTTGTGTTTTGCTCTGGTGTCGACACCCACCTGCTGGAAAACAGCGATCTATCATATCACCATGCTGGGAGAGTCTCTGAAGAGGTCTCTGCAGGGTCTCTGAAGCCCCCATGGCAGCTGTCCAGAGTTCTGCTTTTGGACCCTCTCCTCATCAACAAAGAACTGAGAGGCAATAGTCTCCACTGAAAGTCTCTGGACTGAAGCCTGTATCCTAGCATAGAAGGATCCCAGTGGGATCTTCCCTGTGTGCCTGACACAGGATTAAGCATAGTAAATTTTCCCTACAGAAGATTTTTGGTGAGGCCTGCATGTATTTTTGACTGACATGAAAATATTATTAAATACCAGCAATGCCCAGGCAGGCATAGCCTCAAACAACAGTAACACTGAGGTCAAGGAGTCTTATTTTAAACCATATTTCCAAATGATGGGATAAAATGAGTACTTTTCCCTTGGATTTGTTATTATTTTTTTTTTTCACAAAAAAAAATTTTAGACCCTGTGCCTGAGTATAACTTGTGTTGTTCCATAGAAGCAGTGATTTTCACACTCTAGGGTACACAGGGGCTGCAAAAGAGAATCTGCCAAAGTACAAGTACAGGGTCCTACCTTCAAATAATTCCGCAGTTCTTGCACGGAGCCAGAAATTTGCACACCTGATACCCCCTCACCCATTATTCTGATTTCAGATCCTATCTTGGCAAGGTCTTGGCTCTTTGATTCCTGTACATTTGAACGGCTTGAGGCAGGGGAATGAACCCGATTTGCAGTCAAAAATCTTCTGGAGAAATCCTACCTGAGCCTTTAAAAGTGAAATAATGAAACAACTGAATATGATAAATCAAACAGCTCACGTGCTTCTGGTACATGTGAAAGTTTTAGCCTGATTGAATGGCTTTAAGTTTGGGCCAACTCTTTAGAACTAAACCTAGTTTCTCAACAGAGCGAGGGAACGAAAGGAAAATGTGAGTTGCATTTGGCGATCGTAAAATCCACAGATGCAAATTGCTATATCTTCTCATTTTTTAAATTAGCTCCTAAGGTTGCAGTACTTAATTTTCACCATAATATTTTTAGTATTCTTTCTAGATGACATTTAGATTAGCGTCACTTTGGTCACTGTCCCACAGTGACAAGGCAATCAAACAGCTCTGATGATTGCAAGTTGCGTCAATGTTCCTTGGATCCCTTTATGATTGAGATTGGAAATTTTTCTCATTTACATTATTATTTAACATTTCTTGAATGCCACTGCTGCTTTTCACATATGGCCTGCATGGAAAGTACATTGTATCAGCAATTAACAAATCCATAATGCCAACCGCCTCAATCCACAGCTCGCTGCATAGATTAATGAGCCTGCAGGCAGATGTAAGAGGGCAGGAATCCGAAACCATCTCTGAAAACGCATTCAAAGATCTTCTGTGGGGATGTGTTCAAAGTCAAGGTTCTGTTGATCGACAGAGCCATGTGCTTCCTGTGGGTTCAGATTGGAACTCCCTCTCCATTCGTCCTAAATCAGCCCCCAACTTGCCCGAGACAGAAGCTGATCAGCCATCGCGTGAACTCCCCCTTCTCTCAGAGCATGTAACAAATCGTGATTCCTCGCCCAATCAATGCTCTCAAGTATTTCCATTTCTGTTTCTCTTCAATGCCGCTGCTATAGCTGAGGTCTCTATCTTCTCTCCCACTGACTATAACAGTTGGCTTATTTGTGGTGTTTTTGCCTCACTCTGTGTCATGCGGTGGCGGTTTCCTTTTCTTTTAATTTATTGTTTGTTTTCGGTGACTCTTTCCCTCACATTGAGTTACATGTATTTTTTCTTTCTTTCAATTCTATTTCTATCTATTTTCATGCACACACCATTGTGTTTGGTACATTTTAATTCTTCTCCCCAAAATCTACATAAGTAGGTATGGATCAGCCTTACAGAGCTCTGAACACAGTGATTTACATAACATACAGGTATGGGTGGGGCTCTAACAGTGATCTCTATTCTTCATCTCGTGCTACATACAGACTTGATGGTCCGTTTATGAACATGAACATGCCTCTGGTTTACTCTAGGTCTGGATAGGTGTTGCCCTTGTGCATGAATGAGGCATCCCTAAATCCTAAACTGCCAGCTTTACCTAACAAGAAGTAATCGTCATAGGGAGAGGGCAAATTACAGACAAGTTACAAAGAAAAGCAAGCATCCCACATGGCCAAGGAAAAATTCGCTGTGGACTTAACCACCCTCATTGAAACCGTGTGACCGTCTTCACGAAGGAAGCTTGCTCCTGTACAAAGAGCATGAAGTCTTTTGAAACCCGTGCCATTGATAGCTCTTACCTCAAATTCCACATGTGCCCTCATCCTCAGTTCGCTGGAACCCCCTGTACATATATGTACATGGACATAAGTACATGCTTGCAGAGGACGCACCCAACTTTGAACATGGATGTGATTTCAAACAGCCACCCATATTACTGCTGTGACCACTTTGAAGTCCGACTTAGGGTCTCCAATGTCAAACCCATAGCTTCTCAATGTTCATCTCACAATGACGAAACACACTTCTTTTTCTCCTCCAGGAGAAGAAGTTATAAAATTCTGGTGTGGGAGGCTTGTCTCTTTCTTGGGGAAATACACGCTTTGTTATATTTTGTAATTTCTTCAGTCATCTTTGGTTTCTTCGTTCATCAGCACCCAGATCAACGAGCCACTTTTATTATTAATACCCACATTCCGATAGCATGTATATCCCTGGCTACTGTTGAGAAAGGGTAGCGTCTCAACCAGCCCCCGCTTGTATAATAGATAGAGAGAAACCTCTATATTGTTGAGTCATGACTTCTGATTCGGATAAACTGCAAACCAGTCAGGAAGGCTTCCTTGGAATACTTGCTCTCCCCAAGTCCCTTTTGTGAAATTCCTATTAGCCAACTCCAGAGGCTACAATGGCTACTTGCAATGGGGTAGGAACTGTTTGTTTTTCTCCCTGTCCTACACACAAGAACTTTGATATATTTGTTTTAGCAGCGTCTCTGAGCCCCAGGGCGTCGGGGCATAATTAAAAAAGAGCATGAGCTGGAAGGAAAGGGACAGGGAAGGGGTAAGGCTAGCTTTCATAATGAAGCAGTGGCTATGGGATATGAAAGTCCTAATTGTAAATTATAATTAACCTAGGATTATAGACACCATTCGAGGAACAAGCAGGGAGACGGGTATCTCCTCCGAGTGGCTGTTGCTTTTGATGCTGTTTTGAATTTGTATCTATTAAGTACCCATAAGAAACAAAGGAAAATATTCCACTCACTCAAATTTAATTCAAGGATAGCACTCAGAAACCTGGAAGGATGAAGAGCTGTCAGATATCATAAAATATATTTTTAAGTCAAAGGTTCTCCATGTATCTGGAATAGCTGTCCTATGTAGGAAACATGGCAAGGAATACCTAACATACTTTGTCCTGCTCTGGCCCTTTAAGTGCTCGTGGCTCGAGGCTGGAACAATTTAGTAGCAAGCAAGATGCAGCTATCATGCTTGTTTAAGGACATTTTCAAGGATCCATAATGCGGTCTGCAGGCATGCATCCATTTGGAGAGAGAGAATATATCGTGTTTACAGTGCCTGCACCAGCATATGTGGACATTTGCATTTGGAGATGGAAGTCTATTCCTCTTCAGCTGGAGTTTTACCCCTTGTTGGTACTGATTGGAGGCTGAAAGCTGGCTGCAGGCAGAGCTGTGGACCAGACGCTCCTTCCTCTTCTGGTGAATTCATGTTTCCTTTTACACCTGGATTTGGTACTTAATCACCAAGTGGATGCACTATCGGAAGACATCCGTCGCCGTACACTTTGAATTAATTTTTCATTCCAACTTTTCTTGAAAAGGCGTCTTACCTTTGGAAGTGTTTTGCAACCCAGATTTTAGTGTTATGTGTAGAGCCGTGCCTGGAGGATGATTGAATGCTAGAAATCTGTCCCTACCTGGGCTGTGGTGACATTTTCACTGCCTTAGAGAGGTCTGTCGGTTCCCGACAGAAAACAGGGGCTTGACATGAATGCCTGGGGAATTTCAAGTAGCAAGATGTTTGTATTACAAGCCCAGGACATCATAATATTGAATTAATTCTCCAACGTGCATTAATGAATCATCTTCAGCTTGGTAAGGGGGAAACAGTTTACATAACTGGCAACTTTCGTTTACATAACGGATGACTGCTGGGCTTGGTGGGTTTGATTCGAGAGAAAGCAAAGTTGGAAAAGGAGGAAGATGCAGTCCTGGATGCATTATTATTTGTGACATGGCTCAAGATGGGGGGCTGTGAGGAGAGCGAAGATGACAGAACTGGCACTAACCACGGTGACAAGAAGTTGAAGAGCAGCCGACGTGACATCTTTCCTATCGTGCTGCCGCGAATGTCAGCTTTGTGAAGGACAGTGAGAAAATGGTTTGCCGAAAACTTGAAAGGTAGATTCCAGAGATGCCGGCTGTGTCAGATGCAATATAGTCTGCCATGGCCGCAGAGACCCACTTCTGGCTCCAGCGAGGGCCTGCAGGTGGGAGAGCTTCCGGTCTTCGGCAAAGCTCCAAAGATGACTACGCTTGGCCTGCGTATTGTCTCAAGTCTCCAGAACCATGAGATACAAGAAGTGAGGTTAGCCCGTGTGCAGTTAGGTGGAACCAAAGGCCAGGGGCTGTTTATCTTGGTGTGTGCCTGTGTTTGCACACAAGTGCACATATGTGTGTGTCCCTGAAGCATCATCCAGAGGCTTCCCAGCTTCTCTTTAAGCCAGAGACACAGAAAAAGGAGATACTGTGTCCTTTGCAAACTTACACTGTGAGTGAAGAAAAGAAAAGGGAATGGAATTGAGGAGCTAGAGAAGGATGGGATCCAATCAGAGCCCTGTTTCTGCATCTGAATGACCTGCAAGCTTTCAAAACAGGGACCAGCTCAGCCTCGGCTGCAGAATGATTGGCTCATAGCTGTCAGAGCATAGGTAGAGTCAGGCATCCAGAGTTCCTAGCCTATGAAAACAGCGTGGTCAAGACCCAGCTGCTAAGATCAGTGCATCCCACCTGCTTCTTCTCCTCTTGCCTTGCTCACTTCCTGCCGAAAGATCAGGGGATCCGGCGGCTGAGATGTGCAGTGTCTGAGCAACATAGGAGCTGCCTTCAAGGCATTAATAGAAGGCATTAATAATGGAGTCCATCTGTTTTTCCTTTCCCCATGTCCAGGGCAGTTATTGAGGCAGCGGGGACCTGAGGAGTCAGAAGCTAGTGAGGAAAGAGATGCACAGTCATGTGTGAGAAAGGGGGGCATCCAGGTTCCTGGCCTTTCATTCTGAATGAAGTCATATCCCAGATTGGGACTTTTGAATGAAAAGCTTAAAATCTTGCCTTTTCTCCTTTATGATTCATTAAGCATTGAGTATTGAAAATTAAAGAACATTTCCCTTGTTTCCGGGAGGGTGGGGGAAGGTGTAAAAGACTGTTGTCTGTGAGACAGTAGTTCCGCGCTGCTATTTCGGTTTGCTTTGCAATCACCATTGTTCTCCTGACGCAATAGAAACTGCAAACCCCTCTTTTGGAGGGGAAGATCAACTCAAAGGGGGCAGTGTTCCTCTAACACAGTCTCTGTTTTCAAGTTCATCTCAGTCTTAGGGGAGTTAAGAACCTGGACCAAAGGCATCTGATCAAGGGGTTGGGGAAGTGGCTCCGCCAATGAAGCAGACTGGGAAAGCAAAGCTGGCCAGCACTGGGAAAGTGGAGACAGAAAGATTCCCTGGGGCTTGCTGATTGGCCAACCAGTCCCCCTAAACTGACAAATCCCGGGTTCAGGGAGAGACTCTGTCTCAAAGGATAAACAATGCTAAGGATGACATTCAATTAGCATCCATCATCCACATACAAAAGACTGTGCCAAAACAAAAGCATCCTTCCAGACCCTGGAAGAGCCTCCATTGAGGTTTCCTTTTTGTCTTGGTTACTGTGTGTGTGTACACGTGTGTGCATGTGCGTGTATCAGTGATTCTTAGCACGATTCCCAGAGCAGTGGCACCACAAAACCCATTAGAAATGCAGATTCTCAGGCCCCCTCCAAAACCTACCAATTCAAGAACTGGTAGAGCCAGGCTGCCTGAGTTGCCACAAGGCATCCAGCTGATGCTAAAACATGGTCAAGGTTGAGAACCATAACCTTGCGAAAGTATACATAGCTTCCGGAGAAAACACAGCTCCTAGGCCAGCAAGATAGCTTAAGGGACCAAAGTGCTCACCTCACATGCCTGACAACTTAAGTTCAATCCCAGGAACCCGCAGTGAAGGACAGAACTGATTCTCCAAAAGTTGTCATTTGTTCTTCACACACACACCATAGCGCATGCGTGCCTATTCTCTCTCTCTCTCTCTCTCTCTCTCTCTCTCTCTCTCTCTCTCTCACACACACACACACACACACACACACACACACATACAATATTAAAAAATAAAAATACTTTATAAAGAAAAACAGCACTCCCTCAAAATCTTCAGCACAGGTTGTTTCCTGAGCGCTCCACCTGTGAACCATTACCGGTGAATTTTACGGAACTCAGTGGAAAAGAAAATGGTGATTCACAGAATTTTAGAAAATAATTATCTCAGGTCACACTAAAGTGACTTCGTAACTACTACTACTATTGTTAAGCTTTCTGGTCTTTAACAAACTGATCCCTAGTGGGTCTCTCACCAAATCTGTCAGACACTGTCCCTGTCACCAACACTGTAATATTACAGATCTGGCAATTAAAAAAAATTTACATTTGCTGTTGAGACCATACAGGATCTTATCCCCCGATTCTGCAGGTGAAGTCTGAAGGAGAGCTTTACCGACTCAATGAGGCTCATTTATTTTGTGACTACAGCAGTACACGTTTACTTAGTTTCCATCCTGCTGTCCACAGTGTTCCCAGCTCTCGTGAAAAGGCTATCAGGAAGGCGGAGTCCTCTGATTGCCTTAACACACATGCCCAGCGCGAAAGGCTAGATTCAAAGCACAGTTTACATTTGTGAGAATTAGCTAAGAAGGTGAAACACAGCTCATCATTCAGTTGTTTTATTGTCTCGGGCTCAAACCAAAATGCTGAGTCCAACAAGGCTTCTTGGGCAAGGAATGAATGCCTTGATTCGCAGACAAGTTCATCTCGGAATTCAAAACATAGAGCTGGAGATGTCAGTAATAAAATGTTTGCCGGACATTCATAAGGCCCTGTTCAGTCCTCGGTACCACCAAAAAACAAACAAACAAAAAAGTAAATAAATCTCTAAAGGTGACAAATATCTCTGGGACATCCCTGTTGCTGGCCTCTATGTTTATTGTCAATTAGCACCAGTTTTTCTCTGTGTTAATTTCCTGCTAAACGTGAAATTGTTCGAATAACTTCCTTTTCTCCCCAGTCAAATATGGGGGTGTACATGCCAATTGCATGTGTTTAGTACATTAGCAAACTGATTTTGGCATAACAGCCAGAACTGAATGAAATTCAAACTTGTAATGGAAATAACGAGACGTTATCAAAGACAACCTGACAGGCATTCTGCAGTGGCCAGTGAGTTTATCCTGGGATTTAAGGACAATGGGAATTAGGAATGCTTATCAATATAAATATAAAAATTTAAATAAACTTTGTGACTTGACCTTTGACTTTTGTTCAGTAGATTTGAAAAATGTGAGCACACACTTGGAACTCACGTTCCTTGGTGTTGACCATTTTGCTTTTTTCTTCCTGTGATTAGGGAGGACTACAAAAAAGGAGAATAATATTTTACTCTTTGGGGTGACTTTTTTTCTTTTTTTTTTACAAATTTTTAAATTTTTCAAATAGAGTACTTTTATTATTTAAAAAGAAGGAAAAGTGATTGTTTAAAAGCTGGCAGAAGTTTAGTGCTGACTTCGTGTAGTCAACTTGGTCGACTACAAAAGATTTTCTTCCCATTTGCTGGGACCCCGAGAAGGCTCGTGAGCACGACCATTTGTCTGGTCTCAATAACTGGGTTGTGCAGACAGAGGAATGTTCCTATAGACGTTCCAGGTGACACAGCAACCTGCAAACTGGCATAGCCCAGTATCACAAGTCACTAGAGATCTGGGAAACTAAAGGCTTTGAATGAATGGGTCAGATATTTCCAATGCAAATGATCTAGAGAAGAGAGAGAGAGAGAGAGAGAGAGAGAGAGAGAGAGAGAGAGAGTATGTACTCAGGGTGACCTGGAACTGAAAGCATGATGATTCCACTGCAATCACTGGGTTTTCCAGGGTCTTGCTCTTTATCACAGTAGCTCACTATGATTGGACGACATCTGGGTTGTTAGTTAATCCTAACGTAATTTTGAACAGTAATTTTAAACTGAGTAATTTAATAAGGAGCAAAACATGGCACACGATTTTTGTAGGAATTTTCGTAATAATTGGAGAGCCTCAAACCCCGGCGTCTTTGAGACAGTTAAGCTAGAGATCCGGCCGGGTAAACATCCACCCGGCTGAGGAAAAAGGTGTTGGTTGGCAATTGTCAGTTAAGGGCAGTTGTTGGAACTTTCAGGAGAGACCAGAAATCTAAACTAGGCTGTAAACTTTCCTAATTTTAAAAAGGATGGAGGGGCTGGAGAGATGACTCAGTCAGTAAAGGACTTGCTGCCCTGGAATGAGGACCCCAGTACCGTCCAAGTGCAGCAATGGGCACCTGCACTCCTGGCACTGGGGAATCAGAGGCAGAGGAGGCAGGTTGCTGGGTCTACTACATCATCAAACTTCCGGGAGGCACCCTGTCTAAAAACTTAAGGTGGAGAGCAATTGAGAAAGGTTCCCAGTGTTCATTTCTGCCCTCCACAGACATGAATGGGCATGCGCACAGTCACACACGCACACACACACACACACACACACACGTGCGTGCGCACATACAATCATGTTCGCTTCTTTAGACTTTTTAAGAGTCTATGAGCAGACAGAACCAGCTGGGCTTAACCTGTGAGCCATTTCACTATTTCATACCAACAAGAGAGAGAGAGTTCTCTCAGCTCCCACTGAATGAGAACCCTGAACCATCTTCTGCTTGAGAAGCCCGTGCGGCCTGTTTCTATGATCAGATCCGTCACTGCGCTTGCTGCTTCTTGAGCAGACAGTTTCCTCCTGGTCAGAATTTGATTTGCTGGTGTCAGCCTGTGAGGTTGCCGTCACCGCATAGTGTGTCTTCTTTCAGGCCTGACGGAATCGGAACTGTGACGGTTGAAGAGAAAGAGCGCTTCGAAGAAATCAAAGAGAGGCTCCGAGTTCTGCTGGAGAATCAGATTACACATTTTAGGTGAGGATCTGTGCTTTGGGGGCCTATGGGGGATAAGAACAAAAATGCACAAAGAATCTTCATTTCAGTTAAAAAACAAACCAACAATAGTTTTATGTCTATCAGAGACACATAAGATCGTTAAAGCAAAATAGCAAAAGGAAATAAGCCAACCTCAGCAGCTTCCTGACTTTGCATTCTTTCTTTGTGTGGTATTTATTTTGAGGTGGAGTCTCAGATGGTCCAGGCTGACCTCAAATTCCCTATATAGCCAAGGGTTATCTTGAACTCCTAATCCTTCTGCCTCCAGCCCTTGAATGCTGGGATTAAAGGTGTGTGCCAACAGATACCAGGTTTTGTGCCATGCTGGGAATAGAACCTAGAACTTCACAAATGCTAGGGCAAGCATTCTACCAACTGAAGTTGATCCCTGGGCCCAAAGTTCAAATTCTTTAGTGCATTTTTATTGCTTAAAGAGCAAAGATTTCCCTGTGGGATCTGACTGATAATGTCATATAAAAAGTTGAAGATTCTTCAAGGTTCCTAGGTAAATGAGTTTTAAAACTCCTACAGTTTGGGCCATTTGAATGGGTTAAAGTTAATGGTGTTCATAACTCTTTTCCCCACTCCTGATACCTGTGCATAGCAAGAAGGAAGCTTGGGTCAGCCTGGTTGGGGCCTGAGACCAGATGTCCAGCAGCAGGACCATGCCCTTGACTGTCACACTATGCAATCCACTTCTCTAGAGCTTGCATTATGCAATCCTCTTCTGTAGAGCATATGGGGCCTTTTTAATACAATATTGACTCCGCACATAGACTCTGAGGCAGGAACTTCAAGACAGCAATTGTGCTTCTCATAGTTTCCATATGCCAGTTTCAGGGCTTGGAGGCTAAAAAGGTACTACCTTTTGTTTTCACCTATAAACAATATGTAAGGTAGGTATAATCTCCAGTTAAACAATGGGGAAAATGAGGCCAGGAGGAACATGTGCCCGGCCACCCACTGTAGTCTGAATATAAGCAACCCATCCTGTTCTCTATCCTTTTGAGCGGTGTTTTGAAGGACTCTTGACTGCCAGGCACCATTGGTGGCACCTGTTGCAGTAACTGACACGCTTCCCTGTCAGCCGATTTCTCCTTTTTATGGACTAAGACTTTGATGAAGGTTCTTTAACTGACCATCCACTGTAAGGAAAATGCATCAGCAATAGAGCCGAGATCCAGCAACAGTGAAAAAAACGTCCCAAACAAGTTAGGCGGAGTCAGGGATTTATCACAGAGGCACGCTGCTTCATGCTTCAGCCCTTTAGGACTCTAAAAGAAGTGCGTTTGGATTCCAGCTGGTATTGGCTCCTGGCTTTTCATTGCTGCGCCCTGTAATAACACAGGAGGTCATGGTTTCTTGCTAACTAGTGTTTTCCTTCACAATGGAAACCCAAACAGAGATCTGAGCCGCAGCTCTCACTCTTCTGTTCTGGTGCAGACATTTGCAGACTCCCTCAGTCATTATTCACACATATACATATAGATATGTTATATATACACATATATGGTGTGAACTGGGATTAGCGTAACAGTGTGACAAAATAAAAAGCAATTTTCCATTCCTCGGCACAAGTTGCTATAGGAATCAAACTGCAGTGTGTTTCCTGCTAAAATGTAATGGTGTGGGCAACCTGAAGAATTATGTTTTTTGGTCTTTTTTTTTTTTTTTAGATATTGCTTTCCGTTTGGTCGGCCTGAAGGTGCTCTGAAAGCTACGCTCTCGCTCTTGGAACGGGTAAGGCTGAACGCGAGACGCATAAACGGACGTGCGAGTAATTGCCAATCAAGCACCGCAGTTGAATGACCTAGTTTGCAATTGTCAAAGGGTTTCTTGACTGTTTGTGAAATACCAGGAATAAAAGTGAGGAAGCTGCCCAAATTCTAGAAGTTTTATTTTCAGATTCCCAACTAGTTATATTGAAGAGTCGCTTCAGGCCCTTTCCTGATGTCCCCACAGACTTTGTCACCCTGGCTGTCCTGGGGTGTCCTTTCTACTCATGGTTTTCACATTAGCCAGCATTAAGGATTTTATACCTGAACTCTTTCAAAAGCAGAAGTGAGTGACACATGGACTTGTAACTTCATAGTCCCCTTTCCTTCTGCCTGAAGGTTCTGATGAAAGACATCGTCACTCCAGTACCACAAGAAGAGGTCAAAACCGTCATCCGCAAATGCCTAGAGCAGGCTGCCCTGGTCAACTACTCGCGCCTGTCTGAGTATGCCAAAATTGAAGGTAAGGCTTCTGCATGCCACTAGTTTTGAATTTAAACTTTGGTACACCTCCTGGGGAAAAATCTCTCTTTTCTTGATGGACACCAGAGAACAGTGGTCCATCTGACTACGTTAAGCTGAACATACTTGAAATGTGGCAAATAACGTGACTGGGGCCAAAAACATAGATGCAAGGTGGGTCATCGGCTCGTGAGACAGCTTAGGAGGGAACCAACCTGGAATGTGGGATGTTACGTAATTGCTAAGGTCCTTCTGACAGTTTATGTTGCCCTTAAATATCTTCTATGAGGATAATGTTCACTTGTGAAAGAGCTGGGTAGCATCGTTACCTTCTTTAAATGTAGGAAGCAGAAACAACGTGCTATCCACTGCCAGCAGTATTGAAAGTAAAACAAGCCTTGAATAATTCAATATTCAGGTTCTTCTTAACTCTCGCTTGTCCTTTGGAAGTCTCTTCTCTTTGGGGAACTTCTCAAATTTGGTGACACGATAGCATGGAATCATCCCCAGAGGCTCTAAATTGAATCTGGGCATCATTCTTTCTTGTTACTAGAGATGTAGGAGGCATATTAATATTGCTGTCTCAAGCTGTAGGGAAGCAGTCCTGAATGACTGCATAGTTCAAAGGAACTTTGAGTAGATTCAACTCAAGAAGAAGCTGTGGTTCTTTGGGACCTAATCACTCTCAAAGGCATTAATCGCTTTTCATTGTTACCCTCCCCCCATTGGCTGCTATAGGGTGATTTGAAAAGCATACCCAACCTGACCAGTGGTGTAAGTGCATACATGTGGAAGTTCTGTGTGCAAGACTCAATGTGTCCACACTCTGGAATCCGATCTTCTCTCACACACAAAACTCATGACACCTAAAGAAAGCAAGCAAAGGCACATTATCCACCTCGGGACATCAATTGGGGAACAGCTGATTAGCACGCACATGCGTGCGCATACACACACACACACACATACACACACACACCATCACATCTACTGCCAATGTCCTGCTTCCTTAGAAAATTAGCTGGCAATCATGTTAAATTCCCAGTGTTCTGTACACTACATGTCTCCCTCCCTCTCCTGATTTTGTCTTTGTGACAATGCAAATTGTGTACCAGTGGTAATGAGTTCATTGTTATGCATCCAGGGAGAAACACTTAAGAATTGGGCACTAGAAGGGTGTTTATCGACTCTTGACTTGGTAATGAGTGGCAAAAGCAGAGGAACAAGAAGATCAATGGTTAAATGGCTTTATTAGCAAATAATTGTTCCAGCATTCCCAGCCCAGGACATAATGATTGGTTGGGCTGGGTAAAGTCAACCATGGAACTATGAATCCTAAAACCAGAGATGGGATGGGATCAGGAAATGAGATGTTCAGCTTCCACAACTGCTGCCTCATAGGTCTTGGTCCAGCTATTATTAGTCTTTTGGTAAGATCTGCTCTCTTCTTTCAGATAAATAATTTTTTAAAAAACAAACAAACAAACAAACTTTGTGATCTGTAAGTAAAAATGCATTCATTTCCAAAGTAGATCAGCTGGTCTGTGATCTCCTTCTGTGCTCAGTTCTTCCTGGTTGTGCTAATTACCTTTTGCACTGTGACTCCTAGGTCTGGGGAGTCTTTGAAGAAACCAATCTTTTTATCCCAACTCTCTTTTCAGAGAAGTACCTCATTCCACACTACCTGCTCTCTTCTGCTTCTCTCCTTCCTTGTCCGTGATTGGCTCAGCCACTTTTTGATACGACCTCTGCAAAAGTGGCTGAGACGCCAATTTCAAAGCATGCTGGGATTGTTAATTCTGACAACCCCACATTCTCTGGCTGCATGTGTCGGGTTTTCTTCCATGAACATAGTCCACTGTACGCTGGGATATTGCAGCTTCAAAGATATTACTACCAGACAGCTTTCTTTGAACAAAGCTCAGGTCCTACCCTCAGAAAAGAAATCCTCCATTTTTTTTGTTTGTTTGTTTTTTGTTTTACACTTGAGCCTCTATTGAGCGTTAGTAGCTTATCTATCTGAGAATTTGGGGAAGAAGCTGTAGTAATATTGCTGGAGACTATGTTTATGAAGAAATACCTCAAGAGCCTTAGATACTAAAGTCTGAAATCCTTAGTATCTTGGAGCCTTAAATCAATGGAATTCTGTTTCCCTTGACCCATGATGTTTTTGGTCATTGTATTCTTGCCAATGACTCTAAAGAGACGTGCAAAATCATGGTCACAATCTCTCTCGTGGCTCACGGCATGCTGAATGGTTAATCCAGTAGTTCCCAAATTTCAAAACTCCTTTTTCTTTTATCCTGTGTTTATCCCAAAATACTCTGTGGCTATTTCTCCTTGAGCTAATGTAACGTTTTCCTCTAACCTATGACCTTTGACCTCTTTACCTCTGACCTAAGCCTCTTGCATGCCCAAATCCTCTTTTATAGGGAAAAAGAGAGAGATGTATGAGCATCCTGTCTTCTGCTTGGCCTCCCAAGTGATGGATTTAACCATTCGTGAGTACCTACCACCTCCTCACCATGCTGTCTTCACTCTTTCTGTTTCCATTACTTCAAGAAATCCAGATCCAAACCAACTCACTCTCCTTGCTTCAAGTTTTTTAGCATTGGCTTGTCTGTTGGTTCTGTCTGTGAAACCCAGTGTGAGAAGTCCAGTCACTTTTTATCAGCCTAAAACAGGTTAGACACTCAAGCCGTTTGTTTGTGATAAATTCAGATTTGTCTGTGAGTTTTTTTCCCCTTCAGTTATTCTGTCTGTCACCTGAATGCATTTTTACTTTGCTTGTGTGTAACCCTAATTCGTAAAGTGCTTGTCACTGGTACACAATCCAAAGGTAGCAGCTAAGCTGAGGAGCAATGCATGGGGGGTCAGATAAAGGACATCCGAGGCAAAGTCATGCTTCCTTTATCCATGTTTAAGATGTCAAACTGCGAAGGGTATGAGACTGTGAAAGATGCTCCGTACTCTGTGAAAGCTAGATCTTCTACGCTTCCTACCTAGCCTCTCTCAAACCAGGAAGTTTTCCTCCTTCTCTCAGGAGAGTTTTAGTTGCCCTTGCCCTCAAAGCTTTGGCTAGAACATATGACTTAATTGTCACTGGAAGAGGTCGTGTATGTTTCATAGCTTGATTTCACATTGAAATTAATTTACTAATTTTCTATTTGTGCAGCATTTCCCACATCTGTGAAGGAGCCTTTTTTTTGCTGGCCCCCAAACTTCGGGGCAGTGGGAAGCCAAGGGCCACCTCTTCTGTCCCGATATCATATATCACGCATAAGTGGGGGGCATTTTGGTCCACTTGCTCATTAATCTTGCATATGTGTTCTTGTCTCTCTCTCTCTCTCTTCTCTCCTCATTGTGCTTCTCTCTTTCAAATAGAGAATCAAAAGGATGCAGGTGAACCGATTGTCTATGCCTTATCAATTTCCAGGACTGTTGAATTCCATTCAGTTTGTGTTTTTGTTTCGTTTAGTAGCTCCTTAAGGTATGTGCTCCCGGAGAGCGGTGTGGAGCTGCAAATGACACTTAAGGAGTTAATTTGTGCTGTCTACATGCATCTCATGCCCCTTCACTGCTGGCCTTTGGAGAGCAGCCTTTCCGTAAAGGCACACGTTTGAAGGAACAGAGTTCTGATTTGCCCAGAACTTCCTTCAGCCTTGGTTCCAGGCTCTAGTGACTTGGTCTCCTGTGTGTGTGGTGTTTTGTTTTGTACTTTTAAAGACACTGAACCAAATGAATCTTCCCTATTCATTTTCCTGTTTTCTTCCCCCCTCCCCCTGTTTTCTGCCCTATGGAGAAGTTCATGTTCTTTGGTGAATGTTTACTGGGCAAGAGGAAGTAATGGTGTCCGTGTTGTACTTGTATGTGCTGTGTGCTGGTCAGTGGCTAAGAAGGAGTCTGTTGCAAGAAAGTTCTCTGGCTTTGGAAGTTTCCTCTTGTTTCCTCTCAAGACTCCTATGCCATTTTTAGGTGAGAGCTCTCAAATGGAATATTAATGAGTGTGCGATATCAATCAGTGTCTTTAAGAGCTGACAGATTCCTCATTAATCCCACATAACAGTTGAACGCATCTCAACACAATTCATAAAGCAGTTCAATGTGTGCCAAAGACCAGGTTAGCAATAAACATCTCAAGACACAAAACTTTGCTAGAGACATACAAGTGATAGCCATTGAAGGTTCCTTAAGTAAAAATAAAGCCTCATTCCAGAAAAGCCATGTTAGCAGTGATGTAAGGAAAGTCTGAAGAACAGGAAGAGAGCAAAACTGAACTCGAAATTCAGTGTCAAGGCAAAGGTGAATGTGAACTTGGGATATTCAAGCCCTCGTCTAAGCACATTAGATTTCGATATATTCTTTCCTGGCCTTTAAATCTTAATACTTCTATCATCAGAGAGTGAGCTTTTGTTTTCCAGCTGCTCAGGGCTGAATAATCACACAAAAACTATATTAATTACAACACTGTACAAGAACATACAAAGGGGAACCCCACATCATATTTCCTGTATTATTTCCCTACCTCTCCATTTCCCTAGGAAATAGAGAGAGAGAATGATGATAGATATATAGATGATAGATAGATAGATAGATAGATAGATAGATAGATAGATAGATGATGGATGATGGATAGATAGATAGATAGATAGATAGATAGATAGATAGATAGATAGATAAAAGATAGATGATAGATAGATGACAGATGATTGATAGATAGATAGATAGATACATAGATACATAGATAGATACATAGATTATATATAGACAGATAGACTGTTAGATATATAGATGATAGATAGTAGATGATAGATAGATAGATAGATAGATAGATAGATAGATAGATAGATAGATAGATAGA
>JABTXL010008037.1:2794037-2811476 GCA_025134845.1 Neodon shergylaensis | reverse complement strand
ATAGATGATAGATAGATAGATAGATAGATAGATAGATAGATAGATAGATAGATAGTAGATAGATGATAGATAGATAGACAGATATATAGATGATAGATAGTAGATGATACATAGATAGATCGATCGATCGATAGATAGATAGATAGATAGATAGATAGATAGATAGTAGATAGATAGATAGATAGATAGATAGATAGATAGATAGATAGATGAGGGTAGATTATACAGAGATAGAGATATGGAAGGTTACCAATGCAGATTGGTATGGGGGGCTGGGATAAGATGCTAGGACTGGGATACAGAGTTCTCCTGGTGTGTTTATTCAGTGCATGCTCTGAGAATCTACAAGATTCAGCCCATGGCTTTCTGATGGACTTTATGTTTCCTATCTTGGGACCTTATTAGAAATTATATGTCCAGCTTAATTATAGTATCACAAGAATAATAGAGGATGCAGAAGGTTGCAAAAGTCTAGGAAAGAAAAGCTGAGGTCCTACAAGAGAACTCTATAATTTTAAATGCATTTCCATTAAATTGTCACATGTTCTAAATCAAGTGAGCACCATGGAATTCAATACCACTATTGCCGTTTTGCCTCCACTCTTGGCGAAATACTTGCATAATTTTTTGATCATCATAGAGATTCCACTGAATTTTTAAATAAAGCCTTTTCCTTTAAATGTACCAAGGGTTTGCAAAACTTGTAAAGATGATCTTTTAGGTAGGGAATAGATACAGAGATAGGAAAGTGGGAAGGAAGGAAGGAAGAAAGGAAGGAAGGAAGGAAGGAAGGAAGGAAGGAAGGAAGGAAGGAAGGAGACAGACACAGACAGGAAGAAAGGAGAGGGAAGGAAAGAAGAGAGGGAGAAATGAAGAAATGGATGGAGGGAGGAAGGAAGGGACATAAATAGCTCGATAGGTGCATGGCTGAATGGTAAGGAGATGGATGGGCAGAGGGCAAATACCCTTCCTTGGCTTAGACACTACGCTGAGAACTCTATATGAATGATCCAACTGGATCTTTACCTTAAACTCACAAACATGGCTTTACTATTGTCCCGTCTTAGTTGAGGAAGCTCTGTTTCAGGAGGGAAAGTGACTTTCTCGAGCACTACTTCACCTCTGGTCTGACTAAATGCAAGTGCTATGTTTTTGTCTCCTTTTACCTTGCAGACCACAAAAATGGTAGGTACTTGGATGGTATCCATTCAGTGATTGAAGGTCAAAGATACCTATAGCTTTTTACTATAGGAAGAACACAAAAATAATAGACCAGTCCCATCCAGGGTCAGATAGTTGCCCAGATCTTTACATTGTGAATTCTTCCAGCAGTGTTTGTGGTGATTTTTTTCTCTCCAATTGACATAGCCTTCAAGAGCAAGTCAAATCCAGAGAAGTTACCTGGGGAAATAGTGCTTGCTATGCACATACATTTAATAACCTGGTTCAAATTCCCTAGCATCCATTTAAAAAGCTGTGCCTGGCAACATGTGCTTATAATCCCAGCAGTGGAGATGTAGAGACACTGAGATCTCTGAGTCTTGCTGACCAGCCTCATCTCCTCAATGAATTGCAAGCGAGCGAGAAAACCTGTCCCAAGAATTCGAGGTGGCAAAGACCAGAAGAATGACATCTAAGGTTGATTTGTAGTCCCTTCGTGTGCACACATACACACACGCATGCAGGCATATATGCACACGGGTACACACACACACACACACACACACGTGCACACTTCCCATAAGGGCTTCCACAGTCTGTGCTGTGGATTCCATGCCTTCTGCAATACCCAGTTTAATTTCCCACTAGTCTAGAGACTGTTGAAATAGAGACAATCAAGATCCCATTCTCAGCCCAGCACTGCACAAACTCAATGACCCTGCAGTCTCCCGCAAGGAACCTGTTAGGTGAATCCTATTGCTCAAGCATCCGGGCTGTTCTAGAATGACGAGCACTCTTGCTTCGTATCTTATGCATCAAGAGTTAAATCTCTCTCTCTTTCCATCTGTTTTGTCTAAATGATGCCTAGATAAACCGGTTTCTAAGGCCCAATTATTCTGTGAGCAGCACTCCTTTAACAAGGAGAAACATATTTCTTCCCAGACTGTTATCAAGAGGGATTTCGTAGGAAGAGAGGATGTACTGAAGTATGTCATGGACATATGCAATGGACATAAAGCCATATCTTTTCTACCAGAAAAAAATAAGCTGCTACAGATGTTAACAGTTGTTCAGAGAGTTTAAAACATGCTAAGTGGCTGCCTCCATATCTTATTTAATTCTCACAAGAATTCTAGGAGATTAGTGCTTTATTGCAGTGTTTTATCGAATCTAAAATTAGGCTTGATCATGAGGTATACCATTAATTTACTTTGAAGAACATAATGATGTCAACTGGTGACATGCCACTAAGTGTAATATGGGTCCAAATTTCTGAGGCATTAAATGTGCTCTGTGTACTAAATGAGGTAGGAAATTGGTCCTCTCTTCAGGGAAATCTTTCCGATTGTGAGCTTTAGACTTTGATGGCTGAGCCGTCCCTCTAATTCTTCTCATAGAAATCTTAAAGCAGAAAGTTGTTGGGAAACATGCTGAGAACTAAACAGTTGGTTAGGAGCAGGGTCCAAACTTCAACCGGAGCCCTTCTAAGCCCTCAGCTCAAGCTTTTCAGATTATCATTGAAATGTGATTCTGACTGAGGGAGTGCGGCAGGGCCTAGGATTCCGCATTTCTACTCAGCTCCCTAGTGAAGCTCTGGCTACTGATCCAGGAAGTGGTCTTCATTTCCTACATAAGACATTGTAATCTAGTCTAGAATCAACCCGACTCATGATTCTCAATTCTGTCAGATACCCTTGAAGTGCCAGTAGCTACGCCAGGTACCAGGGGACTGTGCAATAAGCCGTGGTAACGATGGTCTCCACCCTCAAGAAAACTAGCACAAATGTAAAGAACATGGGAGAAGATCAAGCAATTTGCAGTCTGATGAATATGATAAAGAAGAGATTCAAGATGCTGCAAGATTATAGCTCTACAGGAGCTTGTAGGCCACACCACAGAGCTGGCTACACCACAGAGACAGGGTGAGCACCAGAGAGGATGTCATAGAGTATGGATTTGGGACCCCAAAAACTGACTGGAATGTTTTCTGGCTTTTTTACAGTATTTCATCTGTTAACTGTCTCCCCTCTCCCATTCTCCAAGATGCTGCCCCCCAAGAAGGTTGTAACTATGTACATGGATGCTAAGGGAGTCTTAACAGGTCCTTAACAGTATCACTAAATTTACGTTCTTCCTAGAGCAAATAACTATTTTTAAAAACTGAAATAAGAAGGAAAAAAAAAAAAGAACTGGTGTTTTTTTCCTAGCATAGCTGGGAAAACTATGAAGGAAATGGCCTCAGGGATGAAGAGATGGAGTATATGTTCCTATCTCTAACGGCTGATAGAATATCTTTACATGAGCCGTGGTGGTGTACGGCTCTGAAGAGAGACATGGTCACACATAGTAGCAAGTAGCCCAAGACTTTTAGCCTAGCTGCTGACCATAGAAGACACAGCTCTCCTCTCCAGGCATCTGTAGGGACGTTCAGAAGTGACTATCATGGGCTCATCTTAGGTCAGTCACATGGTCATCTGCAGGCCGTAATAGCTATAATGGTCACTCATGGTAGGCTCACGTAACTGCTCTGTGGGCTCTCTTATTTGATTTCCCCATCAAGGACACAATGAAATGGAGGAGACGCCATTTCCTTGAGAAATTTATTACATGTACAAGGACAATAGGCATCTTCTTCCAGAACTAAGCTCATTTTTCTGAGGTGCAACATAACATGACAACAAGGCCTGACTTGGCTTTAAAAAAATCTGTATCACTAAAGCAGTATTTCTTCCCTTGGGATATAACTAAATTTAAATTTAACTATCTTAAAGTCTTCTGTTTTTTGGTTTTTTTTTTTTTTTTTTTTTTTTTTTTTTTTTTGACAGAGTTTTCTGTAACAATCCTGGCTGTCCTGACACTTTCTCTGTAGACCAATCTGGCCTCAAACTCACTGAGATTCACCTGCCTCTTTCTGCCTCCCAAGTGGTGGAATTAAAGGTGTACACCACTACCGCCCGGCTTAAATTCTTTTTTTTTTTTAAGATTTTATTTATTTTTTTATGTATACAGTATTCTACCTGCATGTCTGCCTGCAGGCCAGAAGAGGGCACCAGATCTCATTATGGATAGTTGTGAGCCACCATATGGTTGCTGGGAACCGAACTCTTGACCTCTAGAAGAGCAGTCAGTGCTCTTACTTACTGAGCCATCTCTCCAGCCCTTAAAAATCTTCTTAGCTGCATCAAAATGCCTGAGATTACTCTCTGGTTTATAGTTCCAGCTACATTTTTTGCTCCCAGGAATTTCAGATTAGTAAATTAGCTAAATGACCTGCCTTTGGGAGGCAGGCCAATTTGCTGTATAGTTTCCAGGTGCACTGAAAAACCACAATATGCGTTTCTCCTTGAAAGTAGTGCATAGGGCAGGATCTGCTGATCAATTCTTCCCACCATTATCTAAGGATCTGTCCTGTACCAGGCCACGCTATAGGCTCTGGAAATTCAGAAGTCTAGAAAGAAAAGGACGTGTCCATATAAGTGACCCTTATTCAAGGTCATGGCTACACCAGGAGGGCTGTGTTCAAGGAGGCATGCCTTGGTTATGAAGGCTTTATATTGCTGGGGCATGTGATGGCATACTTCTCAATGAAGTGACATCTTGGAGGTTTTTATGTCTGAACAGCATAACAAGTTCAGATGCTTGCTCTATAGAAGTCATATTAACATCACCCTTGTTGGCCTGAAGGCCTGCTCAAAGGCTTCAGTCAGAGCTAAAATAGAAATAGTGAGAGCCGAGGTGCATGTCCATCCTTTGGTTAGAGTGTGGGCACAGGATCTGGTGCAGGAGGAAAATAAACTCGTTCTCTTAGAGAGAGAATACAGAGGCCAAACCATCTAGTCCTTATGGGATAAAGACAAAGAAGGCACCAATGAAAGAACAGAGAAAATGATTCATGATTCACCTATCAGTCTTTGCTAACATACCAGTTAAAAGATGGATTCTTCTGAGGAGGATTAAGGGAGTTTCATAATAGGCAGTCTCGCTACAGAAATAGTGTTTTTGGGCCCTATAGTCTTTAGTTTGTGTACCCATTATTACAAGGATGCAGAGTACCTTGCAAAACACAGTATGTCTGATTAGTGACTTACATCTCCTCTCCACTCCTCCGAATCATAGCAACTATCTGCAGGCTAGTGTTTCCAGTAGAGCATGCTGCAACTCTGGTATCTTCCTCCACACATCAATGGCTGGAACTTCATGTCTATCCCTCATGTGATATTGCAAAGGCTGGCAGTTCGCTTGCTGGAACCAGAGATGGTCAGGTTATTTCAGGGCTAATTGGAGTGTCTCTCGCTCCTGGATGCTTCTCTTCCTTGGCTTTAGCTATGCATGCAGAGGAATTCTCTCTCTCTCTCTCTCTCTCTCTCTCTCTCTTTCCTTTTTTTTCTGCAGTCACATTTAACTCTCTTTCTGGAAGCCAAGTGGAATTAATTGTGTAAACATGAGCAATGGTAATTGGGTAAATGAAGTTGGAAACCAAGGTATGGTATTTTTGTTTTGCTCTGTGAGGAAAAAAAATAGGGAGTTTGTTTTTCTGTGGTGGCAAACCTTACTGTAAGAATTCGGGACAAACAGTTGGCAGGAGGAAATCCATTTATGAGTTCTTCCCCAGGACTCATTGAGCTAAAACATGTGTCTGATGCCTCACGGGTTATTGATCAACCCCCAACTGTTCCATGCCATACTGAGCCCCAGATCCCGCATTCTGATACACAAAATCAGTTACCTAGATGCAGATGAGCAAGGAGTTTCCATGAGAATTACACACTGTGGTAGTAAATATTCATGACAAGAGCCATGTGGGTGTGTGATGGAGAGCTCCTCAATGTTATAAAATGCTGTTAGTCAAGTGCTTCTTTAAAATAACGAAAGGATCAGCCTCCCTTTAGATAGCTATCATTTAAAAATGATTTCTACAAATTCCATGGACACACAATCGGCCCTGGAGAAATTAAAACAAGAGAAAATGATAAAGATTTTTTTTACTTGTATGCTCAAAACACTGAGGCAGTCAAAACAAGACAAGCTCAGAACCGCACAAGTCTTGCTTTCAGTAGGCAGCTTTGCCAGAGTGCGGTGACCTTCTCCTTTTCTTTATTGATGTCACCAGGATATCATTCCTCTATACCTTGGTAAAATTTATTTTCCCAGTTGAAAACTCAGGCAAAACCGGAAGAAAAGTTGGTGAAGGGTTGTGCCCCTCTCTCCGCACAGATCACTTGCTGACCCAGACCTATTCGAAAGGAGCAGGTCCACGGTGAAGGAGACACTCGTTAAAGAGAGAATTGTGGACGCTGCGGTGCTCTGTGCTTGTGTGGGAAAAGAGACTATTGTCGCAGGATGTTTGCAGAGCTGATATTGTAAACCACATGACAGATGGGTCAAGTGCTGATTACAGTCTTCTAACATTTGGAATAGCGAGTAACATATTCGATAAGCTGGCAAGTTTTTATATATGATTCAACCCACAATATAAAAGCCACGAGAATTCCAAATTGAAAATAATTAAATGAGCTGGAAACAATCAGATACCACACATTTGCCCCCCAAATGACAGATTTTCCCGTGTTGAAATTCCACAAAGGGAGCATGAATATTCCCTAGCTCACTTGAACTAATAGCGGCCTTTTATCTGCTTTTGCAAAGCAATTAACTTCGGTCTGTCCTCACAATGTGGAGGTTAACAATGACCGTTTGTAGGCACTTCAGACTGGAGGGAGATCTAGCCCATGCCTTGTTTGATTTGTTCCTGTCAGCAACCCTGTCAGATACACAGGGGGGGGGCATTCTTAATTCTGTATCTTTCTGTGTCTTCTGTATGAGAAGAAACACAATCACAGAGGTTGCAAAATTAGTTAAAAAGTGAGTAGCCAATGAAGGATGAGAATCCACATTGCCAACAACCCATGCCCCGCACTCTGTCTCTGGTCGTGTGAAGGGGAGAGTCGGTTCATGACTTTGTGAGTGTTGTTCACAATGTGAAAAGGACATCTTCTTCCGGGCCATGATGCAGCGACTGTCATTCATGTTCTTCCATCTTGCTGGAGCATCCGGTGTTTGCATTCAACCTCTGAGTGTCTGGGTAGGGGTGGTACTGAGATGCTGGTAAGAGTCCTTGTCAAATCCTGTCACACCTCCAGGACACCGAGATGATGCGGAGGAAGCAGCGTCTCCCATTGCTGTTGGTGGCGTTTGCTGCTTGATTTGTTCTTTTCAGAGTTCGTTGTCTCACTTGTCATTCTCTGTGAAAGTCACTTTGTCTCTTTGCTTTTTTTTTTTTTTTTGTCTCTCTCCACTTACCTGAACAGCTCCCCAGCCAGTTCCTGAGCCTCATCTTTTACTCATGCGCTTGCAGAACAGAATGTTCTCTCAGAGGCTCAAAGGCATGCCTAAGCCAATACCAAGTACTGTAAACTTCTATTGTTCTGTCTCCCGGCAACTTTCTAGTTTAGTTGGCTTTTCTGTTCACTCTTGAAATCCTGTTTCAGTTTGGAACACTAAGCTGAGGCTTGGGCTCTCAAGTGTGATGTTGTAGGTTTTGAGATACTTGGAAGAGAGCATTTATTCCCAAATGTCCACATTTTTTTTTGTCTAGCTCTGTCTGACATATGCAACATTTTCAAATCTCAATGTCAGCACAAAATAACATCGGTGTTGCATAACATTTTGCATGACGGTTTTTTTTTCTCTGTTATGAGCTTCGATTCCATTGTATGAAATGTTTCCTGAGTATACTGTATTTTCAGTTCTTTCCACCAGTGCTCCAGCTACTGCGAAACTGGGTCGGGTAGGAATTGTCACAGGATGTTTCGTGACAACAGAAGTGGCCAAGGACCAGACTCACTTCTAAACACAAACTCCTTGGCCACTGGGGTTGCTGAAGGTTTTCACGCAGTGTTTTCTTTAAAGACAACATCTGACAGCATCCATGCCTAGTAGAGTTTTTGCTGTGTAGTTAGCAAATCAACTGTTCAAATGACTAGAAGAACGGTATCCGTGTCTCCAGAAAGTGGCTTAAGCTACAGATAATGGAGTCACAACTAATTCACAATAAATGCAAGTCGGGCTGCGTGGGTTAATTGGCAGTCAAGTATTCTAGATTAAAGGCTCCTAACCCACTTACTTCGGTGGTTGCATGTCCGAGCCAAATTGCATAAGGTTTTATTAAACATACTGTCTGTATATATAATACACATCAGGCATACACATACCTGTGTACATGTACACACACAAAGAATGACTGCATGCACATGTACATATATGTGTATCTATTGCCGTTTAATGTAGTCAATCTAAAAGTCTTGCATTAAAAAAAATAAAGCAAATCTTCAGGCAGTCCTCGCTTAAGCATCTTGTATTTCTCAAAATGTAAAAAAAAAAATTGTACTTTTTAGGTAAATGCGAATGATAAAAACACTGGTGGGAATTATTTGATTTCCGCCTCCAATGTCGTGTACAACCAGAATTCCCCTAGCTTTGCCGAGTGTCCCATCCAAAAGAACAATGCTCTCTGTTTCGGAAGTGAGAGATTTCAAAGATGTGGTCCAAGTGGGATTTCCTGCAGATCTGTATAACATGCAGGCTTGTCTGGTTATCGGAAAATGTGTGTACATATGTGATGTATGTATGTGGATGTATGTGTTGAATGGGTAATAAGCATAGGCTGAGGGACTTGCACATTGATGTGTAAATGTGATTGTAAGCTAATAAAAAGCCACCTGCACATATTTGCCATCAAAATGCAAGTGTCTCACTCTACACATATTACCCAAACATATATACACAGTATGTTTGTAGAAACGCCTGAAAGTCTATTAATGAAATTCTAATTGTCTACTAAGAAAAATTACAGATAGGTCAGGTGTCCCCAAATACAGAAGTCAATCTTGCCTCTCATTTTTTTTTCTTCAAGTATTTTTGCCCTAGACCAGGCTGTAAGCTGTCAACCTAACCTCCCTAATCTGTTGACTGGGTGTCGTCTGTCCTTTCCCTAGCTGCAAACTAACGTTCCCCAGAACTCCCAACTCCAAAGCTCTAACTAGTTCCAGCCAGCTTTCCACTTGGCTATGGTAGAGAGAGAGATGATTCTATTGGCCACATGCAGAAAGCTCATCTCCACACCTACAATTACCTAGTTGAACTGAAACTTTAAATTTGATCATCTTGTTTTGTCCAGTTTGCCGTCCTAACTCCCAGTGGATAAAACATTTCCTTTTGAATGGTGTTTTACTGAGTTTGTTTTCCATTCTTAAATTCTAAATATTAATCATGTGTGCCACCTAAGAAATGCCTATCTTGTTTCATTAGCCATTTCTTAGCCTTATATTTAAATACACCCACTCCAAAAACAAGTTTGTAGAAAGTATTAAGAAATTATACTTAGCGCTAAGGATGTAATTCAATAGCAGGAAAGTTGCCTAGCATGTGTAAGGCCCAGGGTTCAGCCCCCAGTACCACAAAAGGGGAGAAAAGAGTGCAAAGAAACTTTATTTAAGAAGGCATATTCTGACATCCAGACTCAGCAGATTCAGCAAAGAGATGGCACTGTACCCAGCATGGGCTCAGCTCTGAGCAAGATGCAGCTAAAGCAAGAGTTCCCTTCCTTTTTGAACTTGTGGAAAACTATTCTGTGAACTCACAATCAACTATAAAAAAAAAAGGCAAAGTGAATACATCGTTGCAACTTCCCTGTTAAAATATTGGTTATACCAACCATGGACACACACCACCAGCACCAGCCTGTCCCCAATACTCTTTTAGTAATTCTGTCCTGCCTTCTTTATAAGCACTCAGAAATGGTTAGTTTTGCTTTCCATCCTTTCCCTGGGTGAATAGAAACACAGAGGCCTTGGAATGTTCATTTCCAACATGCACAATGCAGTACAGTCAATCCGCAGACCTGCAGTGAAAGTCAGTGCGGCCCTATGGAACTGATGTTGACCCACACAGGGAACAAACACAGCACCAATCAACACCAAACCTGCAATCTGTTGCCCCTCGATGGTAGGCAGAGCAGTGTAGAGAGAGAGAGGAGGTAGTTCATGTATGCTGTCTTTAAAGAATGTCTGTACAGATGTCACTGAATTGACACGGGCTGTCCTAGACATCATTTAGCTTCGTCTGCAACCCGGAAGCTGGAGCACTGCTTTGCTGAGTGTATCATTATGACAACAAGGTGGCTTTCTGGTTTGCTCATTTAACATTTGCATGAAACTTTTTTTTTTAAAAAAAATAAATTGATAACCATTCAGAATTTCTCACCCACTAGTTCTGTTGGCCACAAAACTAGCCTGCTGCTTTCGTTGAATCTTACCACAAATTCTTATACTCCAGAAAATGTAGGCCGCTTAATCACTCCTGCCAAAAAGCTCGAAGACACAATCCGTCTTGCTGAACTAGTCATTGAAGTGCTTCAACAAAACGACGAACATCATGCAGAGGTGAGCAGGCCTGGTGTCCCCTAGCTGAGGTTCCAGCGCTGACTCCTCCCACCGCCATTAACTTCCCTTTCCTTTTAACTGGGCTCCTGAATGGAGCAAAGGTAGAAGCTGTGGAAGGAGGCCTCTTTAGATGGTTGTCTGAATGATGGAGAGGTAGTAAATGGTGTGCCTGTCAGCCTAAGTTTTCAGATGTTTCTCTGAACCCGGGACTGAGGTGAGTGTAACCCTACAGACCGGTGGCACCCGGCATACACAGATCCATCTTCCACACACGAAGAACACATTTTGGTCTTTCATGGTTGTTTATGTTGCAAGCACTGTTGTTTCGATTGGTTCTTTGGTGTGTAGATCACAGGTCATTTTCTTTTTTCTTTTTTCTTTTTTTTTTTTTGAGTTTTTCTCTGTATAATACTCTCCTCGTATAGTACTTTTCCATTTTTATCGTTACAGTGCCTGGGTCGCTGAGCACAGTGACAGAAACAATAAGTCCATGTTGTTTGGTTTGTCGCTTCCATGACGCAGACCCAGAGAAGCAGAGCTTCCTTCATTGTGTTTTTACAAACCGCTATTAAAATGACTTTGAATTATAAACCGAAGGACCCCCAAGACCAACTTACATGCCAAACCTATAAGGACGTAAATGCCCCAGCACTTCCAGTGAGGACCTTAAGCATTCCCCTCCAAAAACCGTTCCAAACTTGAACTTTAAAGTCACCTCTCTCCACGTAACCTGGTTTTAAAATTACACTAATTCTCCCTCTTCCTCCACATCCCTATTTACAGAAAGGGGAGGGAAGGACAGGCTGTAAAAGCGATTGCCCAGGGACCTAAAACAACCTTTCCCATGACTAAGAGAAAACTGATCTATCATACACTGTAAACTCAACTAATCCCAATTAATGCTGATTGCATATTGAAATTTCCTCCCTGTTTCTCTACTGTTCCGGTCAATCTTGGCTGATCGTGGCAGGGGAAAGAGGTACGTGGTTGAACTGAATGAACGGGCCACCGCTGCCATGCTCTGTGCATGCCCTTCTAGTACCGTGTCTTCTAATGGGATTTCCCTGGTGTTCCTGCTTTTCTAACACTGACCCAAGGAATGTAACGGCAACTTCCAGTGGACTGCTTGTGACATGGGTGCCCCCCCCCACGGCAGGGTAAATGTGGGGTGAACCCCTTGTGCGTGCATGAAGCAATTGATAGACCTATGAGGACTGCGGTTACATCCCGACACACGCCTCCCACCTGCCTTGATTCTCTCCCTGGCCTGTCATAGTTTCCTATGTCCGTCTGTATTTACCTTTATTACAGAAGAAGAATTCCAAGCTTAGTAGTCAGTAGCTCCGTGGAGCGATACTAACCGTCCTCTACAGCTGTCTGTACGTGAGTCATATATACAGTATTTATATATAGAGAGAGTGTCGAAGAATCCTGCATTCCCGGCAGACCCTCGGTACAAGGGGAAGACCCCGTGAGTGGGTGTCACTAACCCATACAGCACTTAGCAATGGACACATCCAGGATGAAAAAGGGGTCCCAGTCATACAAACCTAAAAGTAACTTGCAGACACATTCAATGAAGTTGGGTTAAGTTTTTTTTTCTCTTTCACTTATTTTTATATTTTTTTAGATTGGGGGTTGGGGGGGTTCAAGTGATGATAAGTTTCTTCTATCTGGGTGTCTTCAAAATATCTCCAGGGACTTGAGGGACTCTGGGCTGCCTTTCCTGGGTTGAGTAGTAAAGGTTTGCCCACGTCTACGTGTTTGTGAAGCCCCGGATGTGAAGAGGATGTTTTCTCCCAGACACATGTATTTAAGTGAATAACAGAAGAAGAAAATGGCAGACATACTTGATTGGTAACCAAGATACTTTCTAAGACTACTCCCAGATCACAAAGAATCCATATGTTCCTCAGCTGCACCAAAGAGGCACCAAAGAAAACTTAATATCCCAGCACTGCAAAACAAAAACAAGTTTTTTTAAGCCCACATTCCAAAGAAGATACTTCTTTTTACATTTCCAAAAAGGTTTTTTTTTATGTGTGTCAATCATCTTAATAATCACTATCATAAGAACTGTCCATTTGCACATTTGGAAGTCATGCAGGGCAAATAAATATGGTAACCTCAATCTTGTTCTCAACACTGTGTTTTGAAATTAAAACCCTCAGCATAATTTAAAGTTCTGAAGATCAAAACTACTTTAGTAAACAAACAGGATTATATCCCAAAAATCAGCTGTTTTCCCCATCACAAGATCTCCTTTCTTAATCAGACCTACCCATGGGACTTCTGTCTGCTGAGCCCTGAGCCAAGAAACTTAGTGTTCCTTGAGGAACAATGAGAAATAAAATTCCCTGGGCCGTGAAGGCTGGCATGTATAACAGCCAGAGCGTAGAATCTAGTTGAAGCATCTTGGGCTTGAGTTCTGGCTGCAGCTGTTCATCATGTGACTGGGGCGCTAGTTACTTAGCCGAGTCACGTGACGGCTGGTAAGATGGAAGGTGACATTCATCGAGGCATCAGACATGGTGCCCAGCACCTGATAAGCACTCTACGAAGTTTAACTCTTCTTATATTAAGAAAAGAATTCCCAAGAAATCAAAATATCTGCTGATTAAAAAGTAAATAAAATACAATAAAAGATGAAACCTAGGTGCGAGGTGCAGAGTGCCCGAGAACTGGAGGCCTGTGTGGGAAGGAGAGGGAAGAGTGGACTGGTCTTGGAAGGCACCCCACCCCTTCTCAATTTCCCTATACAGACAAGAATACCTGAAGCAGCTTGTGGAAATTTGAATTCTTGTTTCTGGCTCCAGTCCCACTGACTGGAATCTCTGGAGAGAGTTCTAGAGCATTGGTTACTTACAAAAGCTGCCTAGGGATCCCTGTGTATAGCCAGGTGAATCGAGTGTAATGGAAAAGGTCGATTTGATATATATGCGCATTGTACAGAGTTTTCCTTTCTGAACAGATGAAGATTTGTTTTCCCAGAACTCACTCTCTCTCCGGGTGCTCACTAACGTTTTATACTAATAGCAATAATAACAAAGCACTAAACTGTAAATGTGAATCCAGCCACGTATGACCAAAGTATTTGTGCATACGTCACAAATCTAAGTGTCAGTTTTTAATCCCTTCCCCGATCTTCTCTAAAGCCGTTTTAAGTGCCAGCATAATATAGTAAATGTCCCAAAGGGAAAACCTTATCAGCCAAGGGGGCATCCTTTCTTTACTCTTCACACACGCTGGATGTGGAAGCCGTTGCCACATTTTGCTCTCAGATGCAACAGATTTTTCTTCTCAGAACCTGGCCTACTCACAGACACGCAAATTATATCTTCATGTACTCCCCCTTCCTAATCTCTCTCTATGTATACGTATGTATATGTATATATGTATTGTGGTGCACAGAAGGGTACATATATACATGTTAGTTTGTGTGTGGAACATGTAGTGTGTTCAGTGTAGTGAACTGTATGCCCTGAAGCATACAGCTTTTGTCTTTGAGTAATAAAGGGCATGGGGTAAGTATTTGCGATCCAGATGTGTAATTCCATGTGGTTTACAGAAAAGATTTACTGAGACTTTAGGTGCCAGTGAACACGCGTGACTTGGTGTACGAATGTGGTTCTTCACCAGTAAGAGCAGGCTTAAAATAAAGTCTAGCTTTTGCTCAGTCCAGCCGTGCAGACTGTCCATTTGATTAGGATTACCCCTTAAGTCCTTAGTTATTGCTGTCCTAGCCTGACTCTTTACCTACTTCTTAGAGAGTCAAGTTTAATTACAAAGTGCTACAAAGAAAGACCTTGGCTTTCACTTCTTCCCCAGCCCCCTGATTTAAAATCTCCTCATTCACTGTGCCAGCTCCCGTGGTGATACCACTGTATTTTTGTAGGCTCCCAATGTATCCAGCCCGTGTAATATTGTTGCAGAAACTAAGAGTTACTCAGTAACAAATTGCACAGGACTCAGTTCTCTACAAAGGAGAGATACTGTGTTCCTAGTGGTCTCTTGTTTGTAAGTTTATAAAATTAAAAGCATAAGAACCGTATTTGAAGATGGGTTAAGAACTTTTTAGTTTCATGCATTTGACTGGGTTTTGGTTCAATTTGGTCTTCCCTGTCATCTTAGAACAAAGTTGTACATAGGAACATAATACATTATCTCCATCCTATCTTCTTGGCCATACCCTGGAGATGGAACATTGATCAACCAACTAAACAATAAGTACCAGCCAGCCAGCCTTTGTGAGATTTACAGATATCTTGAATGTGGAGGGAAGAGTCGGCTCTTTGTAGGGTCAGGCTGTGGCCAGGACGCCAGCGAGTTCCAGCATGCCCAATCTGCCAAAATGAGGAGGCAGTTGAGACACTCTGTTGGGGCGGGGTGGGGGGGAGATTTCTTCCACTGCTGGACTCGGTCCCAGGCCTCTCGTCTCCAATTGATGAAGCTACAATAAAGCTTCTTCATTCAAGCCCAAACACTCAGAATCTCTGATGACTCAGTTGTACCTATGGCTATTTTCATTTCCCCTAAGTAAAATATTTAGCATAATATCAACACCCTAAAAAAAATTGTGAAGTCTTTTCATGTTGAAGGCATGCAATTCTTTTTTCCATCCTTGGCCCTACAAAGTTAAGTCTCATGTCTTTTTAACTAATGGGCCAGTTTATCAACAATTATTTAGAAATTGGGGGAAATTAAGCATTCTGATACTTTCTTGTGCTAAGCATTAGAGATCCCCCGAATGCCACTTACTTTAGTGCCCAGTTACAGGCTGTGTTCAAAAGCCATAAAACATCTCCTGCTAGAAAATCCAACAGTTTGAGCCTTTGGCTCACAGACCAGCGTCCCCCTCGCATGCTCTGAACCAGTGGGGTTTTACTGTGCATTACAGTGGAAACAGCAGGGGTCTAGTTCCAGCCAAACCATCCTTATAGAACAGTACATGACTTGATTTTTTCCATTTAATTTGCAAACCAGCCACATGTTGATAAAGGAGAAGTAAGTAAAGTGGACTCTCGTGAAAGAAGAGAGATGGCCCCTCTGTTCTGCCTCCTAGTGGCTGTTAGAATACTCCTCCAATAAGGAATAGATCACAGAAGAGCTTGGCCATTGAACAAACCCTTCCATGTAGAGAACTACTTCCATTATCATATTTCATATTCCCAAATACCTTCTCATCTTTTTTTGGTGAATGCTCCGGAAAGTGTTTCCAGTGTGAATACTTTACGGCACTGAGTGGGGGAGGTGGGGGACAAGAAGAGGCTGGCAATGTTTGTTTTCCTGCTCTCTTTGAAACCAGCAAATCAGGGCCTGTTGACACCACCACTCATTCTGCATGCCCCCTGCCAGAAATGATTAGCCTACATGCATGCATGCCTTTGAAGTGCATTCACATCGGGCCCAGGCTGATGCGAATGTGACCCCCTGAGACCCTGCACAATGATTTTCAAGGACCCATGTGCATGAAAATGAGTTACTTCACTGATATTTTTTGGTTTTCAATGTACATATGTGTCTAAGCCCCGAAAATAAGTCCTAACCTTATTCCGTGTTCTCCTAGGTTAATCCTGATACTTCTTCTAGACCAGAAATGAAAAACAAAGGCTCCCTTCTGAGATAGACTTTTTTATCCAATAGTTATGTAGTAATTCTAATAATGGTTTGCTTTCACATAGTCTGATAGAGAGGTAATGTTTCAGTCCATAGGGAAACAGGAATCCCTGGGTTTGGATGAGACCATAGACAACTCATTCCCAGATATGGAAATGTGATGGAATAATAATTGCGAATTTTCAAGTTAGACCAGCAGAAAACCCATAAACGCAGTGAAGAAACTCCCGACTTCTACACCTTAGAGCAAGAACCAGCCAGCAGCAATGACAGAGCATGACCCAAGCCTACTGAGTTATTGTAAATTGAGCAGAAGTTCCCCGTCTGGCAGCCCTACTGTGGTGTCCTCTGACCTCCAGGTCAAGAGCAAGGCTTGCTACAGGGTAGTGCCTTGGACACTGAGAGGTCCACTCATATCCAAACTGCTGTTCTCTTTACAATAAAAAGAGCACCTCCCGCTGGATGCACAGCCAGTCTTGAGCAGTGAGGGTTGGTACATACACCTTCATCCCACAGAGATACTCATCGCCTCTCTTTGTTTCTCTGCCACATTCCAAAGGCCTTTGCGTGGTGGTCAGACTTAATGGTGGAGCATGCCGAGACGTTCCTGTCGCTCTTTGCGGTGGACATGGATGCAGCCTTAGAGGTGCAACCCCCAGACTCGTGGGACAGTTTCCCACTGTTCCAGCTGCTGAATGACTTTCTCCGTACAGACTGTATGTATCATCCTGGACCATTGGCTTTTCCTGACTAGCGTGCAGATAAACTTGTTGCTAAGATGTCTTTATTCCACATAGACTGTGAGTTAGACAAAGCTCCTCCTTGTTTTATTATTATACACACACACACACCACACAAATGCATACTCCACACCACCCATACACACCCACAGCACACACACTACACACATACACACATATGTACATACTCCATATACATACACACCAGCTCCACACATATGCACACAACACCACCCACACATACACACTCCACACACATACACAGCACACATACATACCAAACAAATACATACATACACACACACCACACCATATGACACCACACTACACACATAAGCACAAACACCACACTACACACACTTCACACACCACACAAATGCATACTACATACCACTCACCCATATACACATACCACATCACACACACTACACACATACACACACACACGTACATACCCCATACACATGCACACCACACTCCAC
>JABTXL010008037.1:2754910-2794027 GCA_025134845.1 Neodon shergylaensis | reverse complement strand
CACACACCACACCATACCACAACATACCGCACTACACACACACACACCATGCCACATACATACAATACACAGGCTTACCTGTGGATAGCAGTTCTCTTACCTGTTTTGATCAGAAGAACCCACACGCTATGTGAGAAGAGGTATCCATTCCTTGTGTTTTATTTACTCTCAAACAAATTAGTTAGCTTAACCTCCTTATGCTCTTCAGTTTTTATCAGAGGCTACTTCCTAGGAAAAAAGGTACCTCTAGCAAGCTCACAGAGCAAGCACTTCAGTGCCTTGCAGCAATGACAGCCATAAAGCAGTCAGTCCTTTTTTCCGGAGTTTGAGGAAGAAGGGAAGGTGGCAGGGAATGTTTTTTCTTCCCAGTGCTGAGGAGGTAAAAGAGGGGTAAGAATGAAATGTTTACCAATGCTGTGGGGTGTTACTTTTCATAAGAGTGCACAGTCACATGACTTTGAGACGCATTTCCCTTCCTCCAGACTCAAGCCTGAGCTCCGATGCTGCTCCTGTTTCTTCCAGTTTCCTAAGCGGCAGGGTGTTCAATGTAGAGGACAATATTCTCTGTGTGCGCTGTACGTGAACAAAGGCACTGTGGTGCTGACAATGGTTTTGCTTGTCTGTTCTAGATAATTTGTGCAATGGAAAATTTCACAAGCACCTGCAGGACCTGTTTGCCCCACTTGTTGTTAGATATGTGGATCTGATGGAGTCCTCAATTGCACAATCCATCCACAGGGGCTTTGAGCGGGAGTCATGGGAACCAGTCAAGTAAGGAAACCTCTTTTAATACCATCGGAATTTGGGTACAAATGGCTGTAGAGCCATACGAGATGGATTGATGGTGTCATGGGACTATCATTGTTAGTACGAATGGAGAGCAAGCTTTGTTTCATTTCTTAGTACGGTACTCATGGCTTCCCTGCCTGAATGGGACAGAGAGAAGACATGAGAAGTGTGTTTTATGAATGGGAACCTTGATGTCACAAAAGATACAGAAGTGAGGGATGTAACCATGGGTCTGGTATTTATTCTTCCTGTTTATCTTACCCAAATGCCATGTCCCACAGTGTTTTTCATAAGGTCCCCAGGAGGAGGGAAGCACTGACCATAATATACTAGTTTTTATTGGTTACATTTCCTGCAGAACAAATCATGGGGGGTCCTGTGTGTTGTCAGCCGCTGGGCAGTCTCAGTTATTGATTGAGTCTGGTAGAGCCGGTACCTCCTCTGCCGACTGCCAAGGACTAGTCCCAAAAATCCTGGGAAAAGACAGCCTAGATGAAGGCTTTGTGATGCGGTTCGAAAATCTCTGGTAAAGCCCAGCACTGCCTTTGCCCTTTTAGACTCCAGTTGTTTGGGCTCTTCCCCTCCCTACCTTTCTTTAAGAAATGATTTTATTATCTGGAGCCCTTTACATCTGGGAGACATAACAACCTGGAACAAAACACGGGTGTGTGCTAGCATTTTCAGGAAACCCAGATAAGAACTCAAGGGAGTTTTTTCTCAGTATGGAATCCTTTTCTGTAGCAGGTTTACAGAGTAACTCCCTCTAATATCAATCTCTAGGCAACCCTGACCGACACAGTTTCCCCTGTCCCCTTCCATAGCTAATTCCCAAGAGGATTGCTTTTTATTTACCCAAACTAAAAGTAGGTCAATAGCCCATAGCTCTTGGTTTAAAAGCAAAGAAATGTATTAGGTCTGTTGACTTTTAACTCGGGAGTCTAAAACTTGATCTTTAAGAGGATAAGACATTCGGGGGGGGTGGTATCTATTTATTTACTGGTCATAATATTCAAGGCCGTTGTGCTTTGGGAAAGAAGCCGTGAAGAGGAAAAGGCTTAAATGAGTGATATTCATGTTTTGAAAATAGCAATGGTCTTGAAATAGCATTTCCTTGGTTGGGTTTAAATGTGGAAGGTACTACTGCCAACACACAGAGGAGGGAAATGATAACCACCATTGGTTCCTAAAGAGCCTTGGATCTGGGGCCTCACCCTAGAGGGAAGGCAAGGGTTTGACTTCTAGGAACTTGTTTTCTCATCGTTAAAAGTGATTCTTTAAAAAGTTCCTACCGGGGGTCTGAGACTTGTCATGAATTCCTGTGAAAATGTCACTAAAGTCATTTTATAATCTGTTAGCTTCTTCAGAAGCCAAACATATGACTGCTATTCCTTTGGAAGCATTCAGTGTTCTTTAGAACGACCAACAGTAAAGATAGAATCCGAATCGCTTTCACAATTGGAGTCGTAGTCTCGGAATGTTTTGTTGGGGATTTTTTTTTAACTGATGAAGTTGAACTCACGGATCCATAATTTAAAAGTCTGAAACTTTCAAAAGAGTAAGTGTCATGAATCCCCACATCCATACCTGGGGATCTAGACGGGGTGGATGTGGCTGTCGGCGGGAGCTGAGGGGGCAGGAAGTAAATGTTGGGCTGTCCAAATCGTGCTATTGTTAGTTTGTGGTTTATTCAGTTCGTATCAAAGAGTACATGACTTTCAGAGTATGTGGATCTATTTGAAAAGGCCAAGTGAAACATAAGCTAGCTTAATATTCCTTGTAATCACACACACATGAATGGATTGTTAGACAGTACAGATATTGTATGGAAGTTCTGAGGCACAGCATGGCAGGGAGGATAAGAAGTAGACTGGGAAGTAGACTGGGACGTGGTTATGCAGAGAGAGACTTAGCTCCCTGCTCCTCTAACAGTGCCAAGAGAACAAGTGAGGAGCTCCCCTGACCCCCTGCAGAGGGCCTGCCCTCATCCTTAATTCTGCCAAAAACAACAACAAAAACTCTTTCAGAGACAGGTTGTGGTGGCACACGTCTTTAATCACTGCACTCCGGAGTTAGAGGCAGGCAGATCTCTCTGAGTTTTGAGGCCAGCCTGGTCTGCAAAGGGAGTCCTAGGGCAGCCAGGGCTATTACACAGAGAAACCCTGTCTTGAAAACCAAAAAAAAAAAAATCATCAGGCTTCTACCCCAACTAGGAACTGACTTGGGTAAATTTAGGTTGTCCAGAGCTTTAGTTTTCTCGGTTTCCTTTTCTGCCCATGACTCTAACACACACATGCACTCGCATTCATATATGTGCACCCACACATACATGTGCACCCATACATACATGCAGGGATGCGCATGCACAATGAATAAAAGAGATAAAAAGAAAATATATGAAAATTAGTAAGCATCTTGTGTATTTCCCTTGTATCAAACTATTGCCCTGTAAAGAAAAATGAAACGGCAATTATTTGGGCTAAATGGAACAGAGATTATTTGGTAGACTATGTAAGTAGCAAAGTCCCATGTTCGTTTACCTTGAAAAGTGGCTTTCCATCTCTGGGAGACGAGTGGGCCTATATCTTGTTCCATTATTTTCTGTGACTGGTGGAGAATCTCATGGCACAGCTTCCAGGTGCAGCCAAAGACTGTCTCTCAAGACAGGCCCAAGTGTTCAGTAGACCCCCATACCATAATCCTTTCCCGAGCATCCGTCTAGGCATGCCGTAGGACCACTGACCTGAGTTGGCCAAGTAGTTTGCAGGTCTTCTGGCAGCCCTGAATGTGGGGTTTGGTCCCTGCACATAAGTAGACAGTGTCTCACCCAGCTAGGTAGTGGGAGCTCATTCCTAACATGTCATAGAGGCCTCTTCTAGAGTAGCAGAGAACCAAGAAATTTTTTTCAGTGTGTGGATGACCTCTCTGCCACTGCTTGGATTCTCCTGAGAGCGCAGAATCCTTCCTTGACTTCACGATCTCCTGTGTCAGGTTAGGGAGACTTAGGAGAGCAGAAGCAAATACTGCTTTTTAGAAAGGACTATGAAGGCCGGGCGGTGGTGGCACACGCCTTTAATCCCAGCACTCCGGAGGCAGGCGGATCTCTGTAAGTGCGAGGCCAGCCTGGTCTACAAGAGTGAGTTCCAGGACAGGCTCCAAAGCTAAAGAGAAACGCTGTCTCAAAAAAAAATTAAAAATAAATAAATAGGACTATAAATCCTGATTTTCAGGCACTTACAATACAAGTTCCTCCTCTGGGTCTGAGATGTACAAATTAAAAATATCTTTCCCACACTGATGGAGATTTGATGGCAACAAACAGTATCCAAGAGACACTTCAGCAGCTTGTGTGTGGCCAGCTATCATACACACAAGTATTACTGAGTCTAGAACTCCTGACTCTAGGCTCAGCAACTCAGAAGGGAAAGGCATGGTCTGTGGAAGCCCAGAAAGCTTGACTGCCAGATCCCGTGAGAGGTGGAGAAAGAGAACCAGTTCCCACGAAGTTATTCTGTGACCTCCAGGTGCATTGCCTGGCACATGTGGAAACACATTCATAATCATAACCATAGTAAACTTGTTAAAAGAAGTCCTGAGCCAGGAACTTTCCAGAACACCGTGAGTCATCAATGTCTCTGAATTAAGATCCTTCTTCAGTTGACTCTCCCAAGACTTGGTGTCCTCGTGGATGAAACAAAGGTTTTGGTAACACTAAAGCTTCCATTGCTAGGCTTCTTGGTAGTATGATTGTGCATGGCCACACATAACTCCACATTCTCTCCTCTCCCTCCCCTGCATCTAGAATAGAGTAGGGCCTGGCACAACAGTCTCAGCAAAATGCTGTGAACCTGTACAGGCAAGGGATTGTAAGGATACACAGAAAACTAGAACTGTGGAGATGGAGATGAGAAAAAGACCCAGTCCCCAGATTGGGAAGTTATATCTAGTTGGGTCCAGCAATATACATATATATACGAGAATGACTTTAATTATTACCAAAGTATGTAAGTACAAATCATATAAGAGTGTGAAAATGTATCTCCTTGGGGGCTGAGTTCCCACTAAGAGGTCTGGAAGGAAATCACTTGTAGAGTAGCATTTCCAAAGAAGCAGGGCTCATCAGGTGGACCATGGACACCAGTAGAGACATGTAGGGGAGCAGAGTACCCCAAAGCAAGGCTGAGTATTTGGTATGGGCTATCTACAATGGGTCAAGCCTCTCAGATGTTTGGGAGATTCTCAAATCCCAGGAAGTTTGGGATTTATTCTGCAGATAATATGTTCTCAATGGGGCGCAATAGTCTCAAAGTTGTGATAAACTATCTTACTCTTATATACAAAATGTATGTCTTCATTCAGTACAAAGATAGATCAGTAGTATATTTGTGGCATTAAACCTTCATAGAGAAGGAAATTGGTGCTGAGGAATAATGAATAACAGGATAGGAAGCATTATTCGGGACTCTAAGACATTATCAAAAGGTACCCCATACCCCTAAGTAGGATTAGACCTAAGTACAAACACAGAGAAACTTCAGTGTACAGAGCACCAAGAAAAGACAGATGTACTTCATATATTCATGCAACAAATGGCTTATAAAAGTAGAACATGTTCTGTATCTAAAAATCTACCCCCATCCATAAGCTTAAAGCAGAAATATTTGAGAGATGATGTAACCATATCCCTTCCGCATGGAAACAGTCTTGATTAGAAACAATTCTAAGAAAAGGGCCCCACCTACATTCCCTGCCATCAGTAGAAATGAGAGCCACGAACGTGAGCGAGAGCAGATGAGAATTGTGTGCTCTCAGGTTCCAGAGATAGGAGCTAAATGAAATCAACCCTTCTCATCAAGGTCCCTACATGACTTAGAGGTGAATGTGTTATGCGTTATCAGTTACTAAGACTGCAGTTCTCACTTCGCGTCCTACCCAGAGACATACACTTAAAGTTCTTACAGAGAAGCATGACTGGCTGGTTGTCTGGTAGTCACTGGAAGGCCCTCTTTTTATAAATGACGATTCATTACAGCTGTCAATGGTTCCCAGAGCCTTGACATCATAACTGAGTGCTATGCAAAATTCTCCTTTAAATGTGCGATGGGACGCTCAGAAGTTACCTCTAACTGTTACTCCTTTAGTATCCCAGATGAAATTTAGTACTGTTAGGGTATGCTTTGTTTTCCGATAAAAGCAGAAAATGTCATATTTTATCATTTAAGAACTAAATCATTAATAACATGTGCCATGAAGGAAATGTGTCTATTTAAGCCCAAGTTCACAGCCAAAATGCTGTATTTTACAATATGTTTTGATTAATATGAGTATTTTTTTATTTTGTATGCAAAACGAAGCTCTCTTCCCATGTGTGTGCCCACCATTCACTAATACGTTTAAATTAAGTTGCTTTTGCAGACATTTGTATGTTATTCATTTCTGGCTACTTGTAATTTGCTCAGAATTGACATTTTAACTTTCCAGGCTGCCATCTCTGAGATCTCCTAATTCCTTGATCATTATTCAGCGAGTGTGCCGTCTAATGATCGCATTTGCTTATATAGGCGTACACATGTCTCAGTGGAAATCGCCAGCGGATTTGTTTCATGGCAGTGTGTAAGGCTGAGAACCACCAGGGACTGAATTCAAAGGCAGATTCCCCAGTTAAACAGAGACACATGGAAGGAAAAGTTCCATTTTTTTTCTTCTACCTAACAGCGATATTTAGTTCGCTTTCTCCTGAGCAGCCTCGCCAAGGCACCCTGGCCACACAGGGAGTGATGGATCCCTCAGACACCTATCTCCCTGAAAGAAGAGGACAGCAAGCTGACAGTTTCGCATTCTAGGGTTTTTTCAATTTATATTCCTGGGCTGACTTGCCGTGGAGAACGTTTGAATGACTTATTTCTGGAGGGAGACAGGCATCCAAGCTATTAACCAGGTCTAGGTCCTTTGCTCCAGCTCTGCCCCAGAGTGAGCCCAGAGGCAGCCTGGCCTCCAGGAGTCCTGCTAGGCAAACAGCTCACCCGGAGCTGCTTTGGCGAAACTTCCCCCTTCCACACAAGATCCAAAAAGAGAACCTCAAGTCCTCTGCCAAAGTACTGTCAATTCCACTTAAACAGGAAGGCTCCTCTCAGATGCGGAGCTAGGCTGGGCTCTATCATGCCAGTGACTTTGGCTGGGTGGCACACCCTTCAAATGCCTCTGCAAGATGCACAGTGCCAGTGTTTGGAGCCGCACATGACACAGATCCTCCAAAGAAATGTAGTTGATTTGATTCGAATCTCTGAACATTCTCTCTCTCTCTCTCTCTCTCTCTCTCTCTCTCTCCCTCTCCCTTCATAAACTATCTATTTCCCTTCCATTATATCAGTCAATTAAACTTCAAGCCTCATTTAAAAACAAAGAACTGATCAAAGGTAGCACTGCTATTTTATTGGCTTTGACTCATTTTAAACTATTTTTGTAGAAAAAATACACAGCTCAGTAAATTTTCACATACACTCATCGAACGCATGTCAAGAAGTGAAACCTCCGCTGAGGGGAGAGGCAGGGGTAGATTGGTTGCTTCACAAGCTCAGGGCCTTAGTTCAATCCCTGGGACCCACATAAATTACTGGATTCCATGGAACACACACTTATAACCCCAGAACTGGGAATATGAGGACAGGTGGCCCGTGGGTCTTGCAGGCTAACTCGTCTGACACCAAGCCAGTAGGAGAGCTTGTTTCAAAGGAGATGGACAACATTTCTTGAGGATGACACCCAAAGTAGCCCACTCGTCTCCACACAAGCACGCATTCTGTGTGTCTGTGTCCCTCTCTATGTCTATATCTCTCTGTCTCTCTCTCATACACACACACACACACACACACACAACCAATTGCATTTAAAATATATTTTTTTTTCAAAAGTAGCACCATTGCATGCTCAGGCTTCCCAACACTTTCTGTCAGGCATTATTCCTGTCTGTCCTGAATTCCAGGGGCAGCTACCATAATATTAAATGATATTTTGGATCTATTTTTTTTTTGGCCCAAGAGCTCTCCATAAGACCTGAATCTAGGGTTCTTTGCCTTTCCCATTGTGTCCCTTTCTGTGTGGAAGCATAGCTCCATTTTGATAGGTCTGAGTTTGAGAGAAAAAGTGTACATTTTCTTTGAGTGTTCCATAAAACTTCCAGGAGATAATCCTTGTTCCACATGACTTCTTCATCTTCACCATTCATTCTGACACCCCTTGTACAAATTCCTGTCTTTAGAAGTAGCGGCTGGAAGGCATTCAATTTCTGCATATCTCCATTCCACGTGCATTCAAATCAGCGGGTCTTCCCATCCCTTTTGGTGTCTAATATCTGACTTAAGAAATCTTCTGTTGACGCTAAGTCGTAAATGGAAGTAGACAAAGTCAAAGGACTCCACCGTTCGTGTTCTTTGGGAGTACTTTGGTAGGCTCTGGGTGTTGAAATGCCTTTATTCTTTGAGAATTTCATACATGTATACAATGTCTAAAAATAGTTTGGATTGACAGCTACTGCTTGCACACATTTAAGAGGTGTAGTATGATGTGTGTATTCATGTATGTTCTGTGTAGAGCAGTGAGTATACCCATTCCCTTACATTGCTGTCTTTCCTTTCTGCTGAGTGTGTTCCTCTCCTCTCCTTTGGAACACACGATGACTTATATTTGCTCCACCATACTACAGAATGCACCCCAGAACTTATTCAATATCAATGTACACCTTTGACCTCTCTCCTACCTCCCTATTCTATTAGTTTAACTGCTTCATGGCACCCCAGTTCCAGCCATGGCTAGAATCCCACAGATATCAAGTTCTTACTATATGACAAGCTCTAGACTCTTTTGGCAGTGGCCTTGGAAACAGAAGAGTTCTCTCAAAGACCTTTCAGTTATGAGATCCTTGTAGCCAGGAGCTCCATTGAGGTCCACACTTTTAAGTTGCCCATTGGCTTTGATCATTTCCTCTCTGGGTCCAGAGTCACACCCAGCTTCCTGTCTGTAGCCTGCTTTCCAACACGTGCCGCTCAAGTCTTCTCCATTGTCTTCCGTGGACCTCGCCGGTTTATTTACAACTGTTGTGTGCCTCTGCCACATCTACATTGTCACTGTGATGGTATTTTTCTTTCTGTCTGTTTCTTCCGCAGGAGTTTAACCAGTAACCTACCCAATGTGAACCTACCCAATGTGAACCTACCCAAAGTTCCAAATCTACCAGTTAACATCCCTCTAGGCATCCCACAAATGCCTACTTTTTCGGCACCGTCATGGATGGCTGCTATATATGATGCTGAGTGTGTATTCAGTTCACATTAGATCTCATTTAAATTTAAGTGATCTTGGCATGGATATGTATTGCTTATTTCTATACATCCTATATAACAGAGATGGAGATGGATAATTAGACATATTTTGCTGATGATGCAGAGACAATATTGTTTATTTCTGGCGTTCATCATGTTTGTAAGACATTTGCTATATATACGCACTAAAGATTTGTCTAACGCCCACTGAACACTTGAGGACTGTTTTACTTCCTTAATTATTTTACAAGGGGATTTCTGTCCCATTTTCAGTGCAGGGACCATGATTTTAGGAATTATTCATCCCCAAATTATCAATGAAAATTCTTGGATGGGCTGACCAGCCATCTCTGATCTGATCCAAGTCTATGAAAGAAGCCTGCCTACCTAGGAACTGGGTTTAGGGTTTTGTTTCATAACAAAACATTTTCACAAGGCTGTTTAAGCCATAAAGCTTATTTCTCATGCCAGTAAATAGCAGAATATTATAATGGTATGTTCAGAGCTAAATGAAAATCTGTGCCAGGCTAGGTAAATTGCCTGTGTAGACACTTCCCAAAGTCAAAGTATAGTAGAGTGTTTTGAGGTCTAGGAAGTATGGGGTTTCCGAATTTGAGAATGCAAGATTCGGGACACATACACAATTAAATTTTGGCAGTCGTGTCTCTGCATTCTCAGTACAGAGCCATTCTTTGCTTCCTTCATATGAAGGTCAGGGATGCGGGAGGGATTTTTGCCTGAAACCGATGTCACTGCTTCCACGTGAGCAGTTTGAAGGACATGGGAATTGAGTGGACATTTCTTCCCACGTAGGAAATCAATCTTCTCCATTTTCCTTTGCATGAAGTCCCAACACCCCTCCGTTCTACCCCTGGGAAGTGGAATAAGAACCATGTGGGTGATTTCATAAGTGAAATAAGGTTTAGCAGTTCTCCACCTTCCTTTGATCCTTCGCTTGGACCACAACTAATTATAGGCCAGATAAGCTTTTCCTTGGGAGAATAAATTGGCACGTTTTCAAAGGGAAGTGTTACTATCAAAGGAATAAAAAATGATCTGAAACTGGCAGTGATGTTTTTAACTCTCGGACTCCTATTCATGAAGGTGGCCCTCGGCACTTTCAGGCTCCCAGTGAACCCAGGGAGAGAGCCGAGTAGTAAAATGACTTCTCAACCTGGTGCCCCCAAAGCTACCTACTAGTTTAAAAAACGCAGTCTTGCACAAGCCCGCGATGAAATCACGAGGCCAATGTGTCTGATGATTCTCTACTAGAGACAAATTCAATCCTCCAAATTTTTCGGATCTGAGAAAAATTGTTCCTAACCAAAATCACATCATATTCATGCTAAGATGACACTATTACAAGTTCAATTAGCTAGTGTCTGTTTTTTAGATCAGGTAGTGTATGTTTAAAATTCCAGCTAGATAGCCAAAAGCTTCTCTTAGCCTATCCCGTGCATGTTCTGTGATACTGTTTTTGAAAAGATATGAATCAAGACATTGTGATAAAGCAGATAATAGTCTCCATTCAATTAATTAAGGCATGGGTGCGAACACATTTTGGTGACTGCTCAGCAATCAAAATAATCTTGGTGCTATTGCCTTAACATTAGCAGTTTATCTTAAAAATAAAAAGAAAATATTCTTTTCCTCATGTCAAAACTTAATAATAAGCTCTTCAAAGAAAAAAAACGCTACAAGAATTTTTTGAAACTCTGTAACCAGATGGGTGTCAAAATGTTGTTGTAATAAATACCAATTATTGCATTCATATGTACTTAATGATTTAAAACATAAACCATGCAGTTCCAAAACGGGGCTTAGACTAGACAAAGTTGGGGTTTCTTTCTTCCCAAGCGCGGGGTAGGGTAGGGGGAAGGCTGAACTTTCGTGGAGAGAAATGCATTCCCCACTTTTAAATGAAGCTCACCGCAGTATCTGTAAAGAAGGCGTGGATCCTCAGTCACCCACCAGGAAATGCCTGATTCAATATCTTTTCATGATTCCAGTTCTTTCCTTTGCCACCTTTTCATTTTAAGGACGTGTTTCCATGTTACCTGCTCCCTCGTGTCAGATACATCTATGTACTGACCTCAGACGGGTCTGTTCTGAAAGCATTGCCCTGTCGGCGCAGGCCGTAGGCTCTGGCTCCCTCTCGGCATGTTGGGAGTTTGCCCCCCTCCCTACCCCGCAGTAGCTGTGGATGCATCTATGCACTAGCTATCTTTCTCTCTGAAGCATTAATTCAATGCAGCTGGCATCTGTCACAATAGAAACACCCACTGTCATCTGTTTCTATAGACGATGTCAGAAGAAGTGGTTATGCATGGTGTGTTGGACATTTTATAAATTACTGTGTTAGCCTAGTGGTATGCGAGGAAGGGGGTAGGGGCGCTGGCCACCCCACCGAGTTCCAAAGGGGGTGATTGCAAAAGAGAAAGCCAGCCAGAGAAGGGCAAGACAGGAAGAGGTTGAACATTTCCCATGCACAGGCCTTCCATGGATGTTCCAGGTAAAAGTCTCTTGGATGTCATCATACCAAAAAGGAATCAAGCCCCATTTCCCTGGATCTGTAGAGGACTGGGCAATATGGTACAATGGGAAAAGAGCTCAGGTTTTGAGCCCTGAAATATCGCAGAGATCCCCTGTCCACTGTCCCAACTCCCCCCATCCTGGGGCTGCCTATGTAATGGGCTGGTCTGTGAAAATTGGACTGTTAGCCACTGGACAGGACTTTGGGATTCGAGGTATCCAAGTGTCCCTGTCTCTATCTGAAGTCTCCTCAATCTCTTTCCAGCTCTTCAAGAGAGAAAGCAGGTCCTCGCTCACCACTTTGTTAGCACTGTCTTTTTGAAACCAAAGTCTTGTGCCATTTCCAAGAGGCCTCCGCTCCGGAGGAGAACTGGGGAAATGCATGAAACCCTGGATCCTAATAACTGCATGTTGCCATGCAGCTATTATCCACGGAGATTTACTTCTCCCGCTGGTTCATAGCCTTCGTCTGAATCATCACATATGCTAATGTGTGGTTATTAAAGGAAGGCTGATTTTTACCATACGCTATCCTCCTACTTAGAAGGAGACACGACAACCTCTTCAGACACCTCGCTGGTCTGGAGCAATTGGCTGAGCAAAGCGAACTGAGTCCTGTATGGTAAAACTCAAATTCTGCCAGTGGAGACTGCCCCCCCTCCACCGCCAACTCGCGTTGTTTCGTATGTGGAAGCCACTGTTTGCCTTAAAGCCTTCCAGCCCCCAGCTGTGTCTGTGTTAGTGTCTTTCAAGCCCAAGACCACAGGATGACTCTTGATTTCTGACTTCTTATCCTGCCAGTAATGGATCAGGTACCTCAGAAGATTTGTTCTGGAAACTCGATGCCCTTCAGACTTTCATCCGTGACCTACACTGGCCTGAGGAAGAATTTGGAAAACACTTGGAACAGCGGCTAAAACTGATGGCAAGTGACATGATTGAGTCCTGCGTCAAACGGTAAGAGCCAGTGACTGGAAAGATCCAGCCCTCCTTTTCCATGGTCCAAGGGCTCTGGAAAGACCAGGGTGCCGCTGCCAATGGGCTGCGATATGGAACGTTTTGGAGGTGATGGCTTGTCCAGGTCAGCTCCAGCACAAAGGGGCAGAGTGGCGCGCATCTGTAACCCAAGCACTACCATAGCTGAGGCAGGGGTTGCTGTAAGTTCACAACCAGTCCGGGCTACATAGTGAGTCCCTGTCTTAAAATATCAACGACGACAAGTTTGAAAAGTCAGCTGGAATGGTTAGCTGCTCAACTTGAAGTTCTTTCTATTAACCAGTTCTGTTTCCACCCCAGACACAAAATTCTTTTCCTACCAGTTTGTCCTGTTGCTGGTTCCATGATGAAAAAACTCCCATCCAGTCTTGCTCATCACTAGATCCCCAACATCTATCACTACCTGCTACAAAGTAGCTACATGATAAATATTTATAAATACATGGAGAATGAACAGTTAGGAAGGAAAAAAAGGACGGTTCTAGAGCCATTGTGGGTAGAATCTAGGTCTTTGAATTTCCAACAACAACTAAGCCTTCATGTCCTCAATCATTCTGTCCATATGAACTGAGTAACTAGTATGTGCCATGTGTTGTTAGTTTTTTTGCCCACATTCTAACCAGGAATCAGCATGAAGGCATGAGACATGAACATGTGCTTTGGTTTTCCACAGATTGCCCCCTTTTTGTGGCTTACAGCCTTAGGGTAGAAAGCAGCTCACTGCGCTTGCAGTTCCCAAGCTGATTGTTCCAAGACTGCACTGTGATGGGAAGGGATTAACGATGGTCTCTATCCATTTAGCAACACGCTCCTGATCTGCTCTCATTATACCAGGTCCATTGTCAAGTCCTTGAAATACAGTAAAGAAGGAAAGAAATACTTCCCCCTTGGAATATCTGTAGCCACAGGTCGAACCAGGGGAATTCACTTCTGTGTTTGATATCATCACCGCCTTCCCTATCCCCAAACACATCCAAGTTCCTTTGCTAGTTTATAGGAGTTCTATTAGTTTTCCTTATTCAGAAAAGAAAGGGAAAGAAAAAATGAAATGAAATAAGGAAAGAGGGAAGGAGGGAAGAAAAGAAAGGAGGGAAGGGAAGAAGGAATCTTGGCTTCTCCAGATGTTATATGCTTTAGCTGATGAATGAGTTGTACATGATGGCAGCAGGGCTTGCCTAGGAGTGTTCTGAATCCAGCAATGAGACCCTGGAAGAAGAAAAGAGAAGAAATGCATCAAAACTAAGACCTCAAAAGGTAAAAGAACTGCGCTGTTGCAGTAGGGAGGTAAATAGCAACTCAGACTAAACTAAGGAAAGAGCCACGAGCTTTGGTGACACTGGGCGGGTGTTTGTGTTTCTGGAAATTTAAGACTCTGAGAAATCCAGACTGTGGATTTTGTTCTTTTTTGCCAAGTTGTAGAACAAAAGACAGGTCTGGTTTTCAATTAAATGATCAAAACGTTTCCAGTTTTAATTTCTATAATCTCTTAGATAGTCTATATTAATTTTAAGAAAAGCAATGGCTCTCCAATGACCAAACTGTTTGACCAAAATCTTTTTACAGAGCAACTCTTTAAGGCCCTCTCTCTGTCTTTTCCTCTATCTCACAGAGGAGCTAAAGGGAATTAAGACCGGCCCTCTCCTGATCTGTGACCTCACCTATGCAGATATACATTTATGTCCTTCACTTAGAAGCCAGCGTGCTGGACAGGGAGTCAGGAGAGACACTTAGAAGACATAAAGAGAACATATGAACATGGTAAATGTGGTTTATCCCCCACCACATTGCAATCGTTATTGTGTTCAGTCATAGAAAGAAGGTAACCCACCCAGAAGCAGCAAACAGACCTGAATCCCTGGACACTCCTCAGCCTTCGATGCCACAGAGGTCCTCCCAGAACACAGAAGCTAAGAAACCTTTTATTGTCAAGACTTAAATCCCTCACTGGACATGCCTGGGCAACCCTGACCTCTAGAATTTCCTGGTGTTCCTTTCAGTCAAGGTTCTAAAAGTAAGCACAAACACAGGTCAAAACATCCCAACTCTAGCTCCAGAGGGCAGGGCATAGAGAGGCCTTTAGATGTTTTAAGGCATAGAATATATGTTAGAAGAGCCTAGAACTATTGATTACTTCTTTAGGGCAGAATAAATAACCTTTATCTTTGCACCATATAGCAGGGACAGTGGGTTGTGACTTTAGGTACGCAGTACTTACAGTCCGGTCCTCCTCAGGACTAAGTGTCCAAGACATCTGTCACTGTCCAGCAGTGACAGCACCTCTGGTCTGTATCAGGTCTATACTACATGCAAAACAAGGCATTCTGGCTCCCTCATCAATTGGATTATGTGACCTCTCCATTCCTGGGTTTGGGGGACCCCTAGAGCCCCCTAAGTCATATTCCTTTTCTGCCTCTGCCTTCCTCATTTCACAGCCCTGCACTCCACGGGCTAGGAACAGTTCTCCTGTGAACAGAAATGTGAAAAGGGAAGACACTTGCTTCACTGGAAAGGAACGAGGTAGCATTTCCATTTCTCAGACTGGGCCGGAACTCGCGCCTATGCCTCAGAAGATCAGCGCAGGGCCCAGTCCAACTCAGTACCCATCAGGCCTGCTTTCACGGAGCTAGAAAATGATGTATTTTCAGCAGAGCTTAAAATGATCATCATGGTTCGAAAGCTCCTTCAGTGCACTGAGTCTTTAGAAGCCAAGATACATTTATCTTTAACATGATCATATCATCTATAGGGGTGTTTGGGGGTGGTTTTTTTTCCCTTAGGAACTGGGCTTCCAACCTTAGAAATTATACTTGGCTTCCCTGCATGCACCCAGGGTGTGTTAGCAAGCTGGCATCCTTTCCTGAGCTAACTAGCTATGTGGTCCTCCTAGGCACCAATAGAAAAGTGTCACTGATTCTGCTTAAAGTAATGCCATCCTGGGAGCTGCATGGGCTCTGGAAGGTGGCAGGGGACAGTGCAGAGAAGCAATCAACACCGTCAATGAAAGGGGCTTTAATGACACCACTCACTGGCCAGGTGCTTTCTCAAAGGACATGTGAGGCTGTGACCCACTTCTCTGAAACCGTTTTAAATAGAGCTTGTCCCCACTTTGCAATGGCAGTGCCGAGGACGGGATCTCACACCTGTATTGCAAACTATCTATATTGGGATTGCTCTTTCTGTGAGGGCTTAGTAGGTTTCTGGTATCATAAGTTAGCCCATAATGTTACCAAAAGAATGTTACAATAGATGTATGCAATTCTTGAATTGTATATAACATATTTGATGTTTCTATGATATAGTTGCATGTCAAGGACATGACTACATTTTTGATTATAAAAAAGAATATCTGCTTGCTGAAAAAGTAACGCTGGTCATGAAAACAAACAAAAGCCATGCAAACCAGAAAGCCATCCTATGGTAATAGCTTCTAATTCATCCCTCTTCCCAAAGGTAACCGTTTTCAATGGTTGGATATATTCTCTTCTAATGATTCTTTGGCTAGAGCAATCTAGTTTCTAGTTTTCACACAATATTAAAATAATTGGATTTTAAAAAGAGATTTTTTTCAGTCTCTTTCAAAACCGAAAGAACAAACAATAAGGGGTCATGTAAGATTTTTCTCCACATGGAGGTTTTGAAGATGAGAAGTTGCCTTTCTTCTGTTTTGTTTTTTACGAGAAGTGATTCGAGGTAGGCACTTGCCAAAGTGAGAGAAACTGCATATGTTGTAGAGCTATAATCGGGTTTTTTAATTCATTTATTCTCCTGCAATTAGGGTCCTCCATATCATATAATCTATAGATAGAAATGCATCAGGCTACAGGTGTTCTGGGCATTGGATGAGGGGATGGGCATTCATGGCCGTCCACATAAATAAGCCCTCCTTAGACGGGGAAGGCATTTGAAAAAGAACACGTGTAAAGTCATTGTGGATTGAAAGCAGGTATCGCCTTCAATGTCTTTTTCACTAACCTCTCAGGACATGTCTCTTCTACCTTCCGCCCTCTGGATGCTGAACTGGTCTTTCCCTACTTTGTTTTAATAGAACCAGGATTGCGTTTGAAGTTAAGCTGCAAAAAACCAGTCGATCAACAGATTTTCGAGTCCCACAGTCAATATGCACCATGTTTAATGTTATGGTTGATGCCAAAGCTCAATCAACAAAACTTTGCAGCATGGAAATGGGCCAAGAGGTAAAAAAAAAAAAAAAAGACCTTCCCCTCCTCTCCTCTCTCCATTGATCATATAGAAGAAAATGTCACAAATTCCTTTCTTCTACCCAGTCTGCTAGTTTCAGAAACACACTCAGCATCTGCAGGCAAAGCTGTGGATAAGTGTTCAGCATCCGTCAAATCAATTTCCAAGGCATGTGCCAGTGAGCACGCTGGTCACTTGGAAGGGTTCTTGGCTGGAGTCTAGTAGTCCTAAGGTTCCTTTAAGCTAAAGGATGTTTGGTGACCTTATTCGCTAGGCCATTATCTGCAGCAGATGTGACACTGTCCGAATGCCCATCACTTCCCATGGGTAGTGTCTTAGCCCTTGAACATCTGGACAGCAGGAGGGCTTTACCGCTGATCAAGTGACTCCCAAGCTATGCCAATAGGTTCTGTGGGCCCAGATCAACTTTCGGGCTTTTGATTTTCCCTAGAATGAATCGACTACGAATATTCCCTGACCAGAAGTTTCTTCCTTTGCAGAGTTTCTGATTCTAAAGTCAGATTTAAAATGTGAGGGAGAAGGAAGCAGCAACTTGGACTTGATTAAAGACGATCATGATCATTTTTCTCCTATGGCCTTAAGCCAGCTAGATATTCATATACCAATTTAGAATTAATTCAGTAACATTTCTGGCAACTCTATGCTGTTGCCAATTGGCATAAATTGCTCCTAAATCAGATCTTTCAATACCAGCCTTACATGCTCAGAATTTTTACTAAATTATATTTGCTCCTTATTCGTTATTTATTTTCTCCTTCGGCACCTTCCATTTTATATGTGGGTTGGTAGTGTTCTCTTCTGGCAAGATGTCCTCCAGCCTTGTTTCCCCCACAAGTGAGCTTCCTCAGCCACCCCGGCTAGTTTTTGCTCTAGCTGAAATCTTTCAAGCCTTCCCGTGGAGTTAAGTTCTAGGCAAGGAGTCAATACAGGGCCCTGGGCTCTCATCTCCAAGCTGCTTTGCTTTAAGAGTCAGAACAGCGATTCCACAAATCCCCTGTGCATCCACCTTTCAGGATGTTCCAGAAGCTCCTCCCATATTGTTTCAACCTGTCTGGGGTATGATAGAGGAATTAAAACTTCCGGTGCACAGTTCTTGAGGAAAGACATCCAAAATATACGCTGGCATCTCCCACACATGCACACACCCATACATGCACTAGCATGCAGACACAGACAGGAACATATGTGTACCACACCATATACACAAATGCACCTGCACACACATTTTTATACACATGTGAACCAATGCAGAAAAAGAAAACATGCACACAGGAATTTAAGCTTCTGTGGCACTCTCTGATGATGCTGGCATTGGTGGCTGTCCTGGAGGTCACATTTTGAGAAGCAGTGATTGATCCAAGGCTCTCGGTTGTCTGAAAATGAGCCAGGAAGAAGGGTTGGGACAATCGGAAGGGAGGCCTGGGTTGCCAGTCACTTGGATAAGCGTCTTGTGTTGTGCTGCGAAATGAACTTGGATAATGCTGGCAGCCTCTTTGAGACTCAGTTTCCCCATCTGTAAAATGACATCACTGCTCTGCTTTTATCCTGCCTATTTTAGCTGCAGGATCAGTTCTTCATTCTTTATCCAGAAGCCTAGCACGGAAAACATAAAAATAGAGCTTATCAGGATTGGGGGAGGCCCGGAGCCCCAGCTGGTGATCTCCTCCTCTCCACCTTAGCACCTCTTCACACCGCCACTCGCCCACGCTTCCCTGGAGGAGTCTCAAACCTCTGGGTTTCACAGAACCCACTCTGCAGATCTCCCCGAGGGTTCTTGAAATCATCACGTCTCCCCAAGTCACTAACAATTCCTGAGTTTCTGCATTTCTAGAGCGGTGTCAGTCTGGAACCTCCCCCTCCCCTCTTCCCTCTGCTTGTGCTCTGGCCGCAGCTGCTGCATTTTAAATCCTCATAAAGTCACATGCCTAGAGAAGCCACCCTTCAAAAGTACACACTTCTACAACTGTGCTGTGTTCACAGTGCCCTGCAGCCGTCACAGTCACTTACATGACATATTCACGGTCCTAAAAAGAAACCAACCCATGCATCAACAACAACATAAGTATGGATCCTGCAGATACGCCTGTTCCTGTTCTTGGGTTTTATATAACTAGAACCAAGCAATAGGTGGGTTGTGTGTGTTCTTTCACCTAGTCTCATGCTTTCAAGATCCATGCATGTTGTAGCATGTACTGTCTATTTGTGGCCGAATAATATTCCAGGATATAGATATATATAACTTTGCTCAATTTTTTAGCTAGGTTGTATTCTGCGCAAATATGTACATGATTTGCTTCTCTTCCATCCTGGTTCATTTTTAAATGTCTTCTCTGTGATAGCATAGTACCCTTCAGACCCAGGACAAAAAGAAAGCAAAGGATTTTTTTCTTTTAAGATTGGAGATCAGTTTGTAAGTTTCCTCTCAGAGCTTTTGAGGTAGATACCTTGTCTGAGATTCACAAGGATGACCCCCGGTCCTTGTAGACAATGGCCAACACCATAGGACTGACCTTTCTCTGTGTGTGTCCTTAGGAGGTCCTAGATCTCTTCTCCAGGTTGATTTGCCTGTAGCTTTGTGACAATGCCACTGTCCTTGAATATGTGACTAGACCAGTCACACCACTGTGATCTCAGGGCTAGAGTCCTGGGGGTGATGGTGAGAATGGGGGAGAGAGCGGGGTTGTGCAAACTCCATTAAGAATCTGGTGAAAGCTATGGATCCATTTCCTAGGGAATAAATACTTACAAATGGTATTCCCATATAATCTCAGGGACCCGGAGAGTTTCTTAATCCAAACCCCAAGTCCTAGTTGAGGACCAGTGATGCTGTATCAGCTCACACCTGCCATGGTGGACTCCAGCTCTCGCCTCCACCATGGGTCACTTCTTCCCTAAGCTAGGGTGACCTTGGTTTAACTTTGGAGTCTGGTTTCCAAAGAAAAAAAATGTCCAATGATTAAATCACTAAAATTTGTGACCCTTCCTCTGGTCAAACTGCATTCTCTTAAACAAGTCACTCACTGCCCATTGCTTGCTGGGTGACTCACACACAGCCTTTTTACAGTGGAGATACAGTACCCCGGCTTTTAGGTAAGATTAAGGGTTTGCAACATTTTAAGGCTAAACAGTAGAGTCTTGATGGCTCTGAGCATAGAATTTAATTATGTAGAGAAGACTGTGTGTACTTTTTCTATTTTTTCTCAACATTGTTTATATTTTTATAGTTTTCTCAACACTTTTTACATTTATTTGTTTTTACTTTGTTTTACATTTGTATTTTGCTTGCATGTATGCCTGAGGCATCAGATCTCCTGGAACTGGAGTTACAGTTGTGAGGTGCCATGTGGGTGCTGGGACCTGAACCTGGGTTCTTTGGAAGAGCTGTCAGTGCTCTTAACCACTGAGCAATCTCTCCAGCCCCAACTCAACACATTTTAAGTGAAAATAATTTTAATGTTTGTACATGTATTTCCCAGAAGTGATATGTATACATCCAAACTAAATACCTATATGAAGGATTTATCTAACACTGGGTTCTAATAGTTTGTTCTTCCCCTAAGGATACTTGTTCCCAAAATAATGTTAAAAAGGCCTGTCAGTGTTTTCTTCTAAGTAAAATGAGCCAAAAGCACCTAAATGAGCAGCTTGTGGGAAGTGAAGCCTCCTAATGTAGCTAAAATGGTCAGGCTAAAACCAGATGTCATGGAACTGCTTCTCAGTAGCCTGGCACGGTGGCTGTCACCTGGACAGAACTTCAGAGGGAAATCACGTGAAATGATCCATACTTCACAGAATGATGGATGAGATTTACCATCCATCTGGACCTTTTTAAAGGGGGCTTGAGTAAGATGACTAGGAAGATTCTAGAATTGAGATATGAATGCTTGGAAACCACTTGACTTCCATTTTCATGTGGGCTGTGCTTTGGAATATCAACCATTTAAGCCTGTATTACAGATCTCCTTTCTACTTCTGACCACCACCTGGACCCCACTCCCTCGGCCTGTTTTGGACTATGCCTCACTAGCGAGGGAACGCAGTCTCCAGTTTGACAATCACTCCCTGAATCTCACCACCGGGAGAAAGTCTTGTCTAAAGGCAGCTGTTGAGACATTTGCTCACCATACTTTTCCATCTTAAATATTTATTTTTTCATTAAAATTTGTGAAGTACCAATAGAGGGGAAATTGTGTATTAAATAGTTTCTCACTTGGCCTAGTGTGTTTTCATCTCGTTTCCGAGGTCAGATGGTCTTCACAGAAAGATAACATACACACAATCTGTTCCACAAGGCAAAATGTGCAGCGCAGGAAGTCAAGTGAGATGCTTCTCACGTAGTAATCCCGGATCTGCAGGAACTTCCCCCTCTTCTCATGCCCTGATGACCAATGTATCTTTGAGCTACTACCACCATTATTTCAGGGCCTTGATCAAGCGGACCCAACAGGTCACGGAGAGACTTGGAAGATGCAAGAACCTTCTAGGCTGCAGGTAGAAAGGAATAGCGAGGCAATTTACAAAGGCCTAGCATGGAAGATGGCAACTGGAAGGTTCCTCTGCGCATGCACCCACTCCTTCGTGAGGCTTCTCTTTGCACTGAACAATAGATCACCCCCAGAAAGAGCCAAGAGTGGTGCTGGGGGAGCTCATTGTTGTTCCAGAAAAGCAAGTTAGTCCAATACATCATCTATGGCAGGAAGATCCGGCAACAGGTGTGGATTTTGCCATCGCCTGAATAGCAATGGGGAATTCTTTGATGTTTAACACTCAGCGACATGAGGCACAGCGTCAGTATGAAAGCATAATTGCCATGCAGGGTATAGAGCTGAAGAGGGTTTAAAGAAATGTGCACAGCCATGTAGTCACGGACTGATGAGGGAAGTAGTGATATGGCCATGTAGCAATTCCCTCTTTCTTCTTTTTTCTTCCTCTCTTCCTTCCTTCCTTCCTTCCTTCCTTCCTTCCTTCTTCTTCTTCTTTTTTTTTTTGAGTCAAAGTCTTACTCTTTACCCCACACTGGACTCCAACTCATAACAATCCTTCTTCTCACACCAAATGCTAGGATTCTAGGCATAAGCCAACAGGCCAACTCCACATACTTTCTCAACTGTATATTCATGTATTATGTCAGTGCTTGGGTAAGTCTAGGTCAGTTTTTACATTCAGAATGTAATTCTAGTTCTACTACAGTGGTGAGAAAGCAAAGTGACAGAGATCCCATGCTCAAGCTGACCCTGGAACAAAGAGGCAAAAATAACCATATTAAAACACTTTAAGTGAGGGGGTGGCTCAGTTCATAGAGCAGTTGCTGTGTAAGCCTGAGGTCCCGCGTTCAATCCCTGTTACCCACATAAAACGCCAGGGATGGTGGTGTGTGTCCAGGCCAATGAAAGACCTGTAGACAGTGCTCTGGCCTCCACAAGCAAATGTATAAGTGTATACACACACACACACACACACACACATATCCTGCTTTTCTTTATAAGCAGGATAAGATGTCTATTGGAAAAGGAAGGTCATAATACTTATATATACAGTCTTATGATCAGGGGAGATAGTGGGACTACATAGAATCAGCACGTGAAGGTATATCATGTCCAATAGGCTGTGGTGTCCCTAACTTGTTTCCACACCAAAGGGCTTGTTCCTCACTAACCCGTTAGACACAAGACACAGACCTTACCCTGTCTTAGCATACAGAGGACAATTGCCATCTGTTTCTATTTTACCACTTCCACCAAGGTTGTTAAGAGAGTGTGTCTATTCTTGTTGGTGCTGTTTGCTCGGTCCAAAGCCCCTCGTGCATTGCTTCATCTCGTGCTTAGCTCTTCCAGCTAAGCATCATGCCCTAATGAATTTAATAAATGTGACTCATTGATAGCAATCCAAAGGAAAGCTAGTGGGGCAAGTCAGTCACGTGACAACCGAAAGTGAGGATCTGATTCTGGGTCTTATTTCAATACCTAAAAATGTGTTTGGAAGACTGTCAATATTCCCATAGTCTTTTGCTTTAACATCTTTCTTTGTGACTCTGGTACAGAGTTCTGTGGATTCGTTTTCTTGTTTGTTTGTTTGTTTTTTTAAGCTGCGGGTTTATGCTATTTACAAGTAAATTTTTCTTGAATCCGGCAGTGTGGCCAACAGGGGTTCTGATTCATCAGGACAAAACACCATGGGCCATTTGCTTCTTTTTCCTCCTCCAGACAACTGAAGGGAGGAGGAGGTTGCCTTCATGATGACATCGTTCCTTCTCTGCCCTTTGTGGCTACTCAAGGAATTGACCACATGATAGTATTTGAATTGCAACTACAGCTGGCAAAATGTTTTCGTATTTAGAAACTCATAGATCTTCAAAATAGCTCTACAAATCTGGATGCCAGGAAAGGGCTTGGGCACTGAATTCTTAAGTAATGTTATGTAACTGAGACAGACCAGCCAAACGTTTTTGTTGTTGTTATTGTTAAGTTCTGCTTTGTTCTTTATTGTCATATAGTTACATCCATTATGAACACATCTGATGTCTTGATATGTGGAAATCAATAGAAAAACATAGAATAGTCAAGTTGAGGTACTTATAATGTCCACTTTTTTAAACAGTGGTGGGATTGGGGGAGGGAGCCATCATGTCTCTCTTGGCTGTTTTTAAACACGGAGCTAACATATATTCACCAAGGCTTGCTTAGCCCCATGTGGAAATCAGCAATCTGTATTAGCTTTCTTGCTTCTGGGTCCAGGTCTTAGAGCTGTCACCTGTTGGAGGTTTACAGATGAGGAAACTGAGCTCGATATGGAGGCAGATGGCTTCTGCCCTCTCACTGGGACACTGTCCAGGCCTTCCAGGTCCAAGCCAATCTCTCATCTCCTTGCTCCTGCTCAATCATCCTGCTTGCCAGCAACCAGAGTATTGCCACACGTCCTATGTCTTATCTCTGTGTTCGCATAGCTTTCTGATGATGCTTTATTTAATTTTCATCTTCTCATGTGTCCTTTTGTCCTGATTTTTATTTGCACTGTTCCTTTTTCTTTTTTTTTTGGTTCCTAATTAATCATCCTTCTGAAAGTTTGCTAAAGAGTGGGTAAGTGCATTTTTCCTTTCCAAATAACAATGTTTTTTTGTGTTATTGTTTTTGTGTTACGGAAATACAAAATAATTCAAATGGATACTAAACTGTTCTAATAAATGTCAAGAAGCTGGCATATAATAATTTGTGTTGAAATTGCTTTTCCTTTTCCCCTGGCATTTACAGCAGATTTTTGTTTGTGTGGGGGTTTGTTTTCACATTACTATTTAAATTTAATCGACAGCACCGGTTTGGAAAACGATTGGAAAAACTTAGCTACAGCCTCAGCAGAAGGTCTAGCCTGGGTCTGCTTGTTGCTGAACAGAAAGAAAAGGAAAACAAATGTGTCGCTTATCACAATGGCTTAGAAAGAGACATTTTATCTGGACTAAGTCAAGACTGTAGTTAAAACTGATGTACTCTGAGGCATACACCCAAAGTACCTAGCAGGTTTTTGCAAGATCATTGTCTTAGTCAAATTCCCTTTGGAGGGATCGCCAAAATTGCTGGAGTTACATCCCCCAGCAATTTCCAAGAAATACCATTTCCCTTCCCAATGTACTAGATTACTATTGAATCAAGCTTTGTGAAATCCAGTTCAACACACTGCCAGGCCATGAAGCCGGCCACGTGTGCTGCTGTGTATATGGGCCCACACACATCAAAGGTGCCTGAAGCCTTAGATAAGGAAAAATGAGCATGATGATTTTTTTAAGCTCTTTGGGCGTCTCTCTGTCAAAGACCAGAAGTCAGAATATTATAGCTGCTTCTAGGACTGTGAGAGCAAACTAGGTCTGCAAGTCGGGCTTTATTTATAGATCGTATAGTCTAAAAGCCATGACCGCACGCAGCACTGTCAACCTCCCTGACATGCTAAATGTGTCTTTCTGTCTTCTTTAGCATCAATACCATTCAAAAATAGATGAACTCATTGAAGAAACCGTTAAAGAAATGATCACACTCTTGGTGGCAAAGGTAACCTTCGGCGTCAGGTGAAAGGGGGCATTGTGAGCGTTTCTTTGTTGTGTCTGCATTTCCATTAAAATGTAACACGTTAAAAAAAAAAGTTGAGCTGGGTGCTCACATCTCTCAAGAAACGAGATTGTACATCACCCAGCCCCAGCTTGCGAGCATTTTCTGATGTTCGTGAGCTGTGTGAAGATCAATTGGTGAGGCGGCATATGTTAACTTAATAAGAATGTGTCCCCAAACGTCGCACTAGGTTATGCAGGAAATGTTTGTTTTGTTTCTCAGCACTGACAAAGTTAGATTTTAAAATACGTAAAGTGAAGCGGTAATAAGGAATTCTGCCATCCCGAAAACCCCTTTCCCTCTAGTTTCACATGCAGTGAGAGTCATAATAAAACAGAAAAGTCAGATAAAGCTATTTCAGTCACCCTCATGAATTATAGAATTTTAACTAAGTAATGCTGAATGGGAAGACATTTATATTTGCCAGTGCTAAACTTCTGTTTCCCCCAAATTACTGATAAAATACAAATAAAAATAGATTGGATTAAATGTAGTGCTAATATGTAATGTAAAGACTGCTTTGCGCAGTTTGGGATTTTGAAAAAGTGCATTTAATATTATCGCATGCTATATGCAACGCAATAATATTTTGTCACTTTGCACTTCTGTAACACTCCGTATTTGCAATCACATAATAATGAAGAGAAAGCCGGATAAGTCAAATATTGCCGTGCAACGGCAGCCTTTTCCTTTCTCCAAAGTGAGAGTTTTAAAAAAAAATGGAATGCAGAAACGAGCAGGGGGCTGAGTCCTAGCCTCTGAGTGGTGAGGACATGTTGCTCTTTCTTGTAAATCAATTGTAATCTGAAGTAATAGTTTTTCCTCTTTGCTGTCTTACCAGTTTGTAACGATTCTGGAAGGTGTCCTGGCAAAGTTATCCAGATACGACGAGGGGACTTTGTTTTCTTCTTTTCTGTCATTTACGGTAAGTAAAGAGCATCCCAATTTCCTGGTTGTTGTTTGAGTTCAGCTGTTTTTCTGCTCGGGTGAGAAGTCCTGTGTGGTTTTGTTTCGGGGCGGCAGTGTGTGTTGTTTCTATTCAACCAGGAATGTGACATGTTAACGCTGGAGAAGAGGCGGTAACGGCAGACAAACTCTCGGTTCCGTGTCCTTGTGGATACACCGTATGCACACACATCCAGAGTAGCCTGCCTTTCTCCCACTGGGCTGTGGCAGGAATGCAGTGAGGGCCACCATTCTTACTAATAAATACATTTAGGGATTGTATATGACGTATGATTATATGTGACCTTCAGCTCAGCTGAAACTGCAGATGCCCTTTTTGATGGTCCCTGCTCTCCTAGTTACGTTTTTCTTAATCAAGTTAGTTGCACACATTTCAAGTCCAGACCTCATAGAGAAAGGAGGCTGCTTTTCCAAGTGGATCTGCCCAGTACACAGCCCCAGTCTACAGGAGCTGAAACATGGGGTCCCTACAGGCTGGAGGTGCTTGCAGCCCGTGGAATTCCTCTGAACAAGGACTTCTCCTGTTCTGCCTGCCTGAGTGTAGGAGCTGTTTGTGTTTATATCCTCCCAAGCTGCTGACATAGCCTTTCCAAATTCTTTGAGGTTCCAGTTCTGTGCTAAAATGAGGTAAGGCCAAGGCCAAAGGTTCAGTATCATGGGTAGAATTCCTCATCTTTGGAGTCCCGCAGACCTGAGTTCAAGTCCCTTCTGCAATACTGACAAGCTGTGTGAGCCTCACTAGGTCTCTGAGCCCAAGTTTCCTCACCTGGAAGGATATGGGCAGTGGATAATATCTCCCATAATTCCATAGTATTACCATAATACCACAGGTGAAAGCATCATGGTCTTAGCTTATTAGGTAAAACTTGATAAGCCGAGCAGTGGTGGCGCACGCCTTTAATCCCAGCACTTGGGAGGCAGAGGCAGGCGGATCTCTGGGAGTTCGAGGCCAGCCTGGCCTACAAGAGCTAGTTCCAGGACAGGCTCCAAAGCTACAGAGAAACCCTGTCTCGAAAAACCAAAAAAAAAAAAAACTTGATAAAAGGCATCTACTACTAATAACAAGTAATGAATATGATTACGATAAATTACAATCATACCTGCATCCAACTTCTTTTGGGACATGTCGTAAAAATGAGTAAAGAAACAATACAACCTATTTTGGTCCTCTCCTCCATTTATGTTTTCCGACCAGCGTTGACTGGTGGCATTTTAGTTACTAGATAGTATCCACCTATCAATATGCCCAGCTTGTTTTGATGTATGATGTGACCTTCCCAAACATAAGGATGAGTTAAATCCAGGAGTATGATGGTCTTCAGACCTAAGGTTCATTGTCAAGGGCGGATTGGGAAGCGGACAATGCAAAGGAATATTGCGTGCAACTTCCCTCTGCAAAATTATCTGTAATGTGTCATCTCTGGGAAGGAATCTGCCTAGCCCACTCCTTTGACAAAGAAAGAAACCAAGACCCACAGAGGGGGAGTCATTTGTTCCGAGGTCACATAGCAATATGTAGAGCAGGGACATGAAAACAACTCCTTTGCCCATTTGCCACCCCGGGTGGCTTCTGGAGAGAGTGGGATCCCGCTGTCAAATGCCTGACGCTGGAAGGCAGATGGGCGGGCTCATGAGTGGGAAAGACCCACAGAGAAGGATTCAGGGCACATGAGTTGGAAATAGACAAGGGCTCCTCACTGCAACTGCAGAAACGATGTGGAAGGGGGTGGAACTAAGCGCAAGATTTCTGCAAACTCCTCCTAATGCCCAGAGAAGACACTTGCTTTAAGCCTTCATTTTGAGCCAATGTTTTCACTGTAGTGTATTTGAACCCATGACCCAGGAAGGCCCGTTTGCTTTTTGTTGCTTCCACTTTTGCTCCAGCCAAGACCCTTCTCTGAGATGAACTTTCCAAAAGATTTGTTCGCAGCTGGCTCAGTAGCAGCCAGATGAAGAATTCAGGGATCCCAGGAATCCCCGGGGGAGAGTGAGAAACCCAGACCAAAGTGTCCCATGGTGGCTTTGCACCTCCGCTTCCCAAGCTTTCATCCTTCCTAAGACATTTTACAGCCTAGAGGCATACCCAGCGAAGACACTGCCATACCCAGAACATTCCGGACCTGTGCCGGGCCTGGAACGTCCCTCCTTGGTAACGCTCCTCCCACGTACTTGGCCATCCCATGGCCACAAGCACCCACTTCTCATTTGCAGCCTCCGTTCTGCCAGGATTCCAGTATTAGAGAGGGGGAGCTGAACTTAGAGGTGGCAAGAATATCTCTCCACACATGCATCCTGAGTTCCTGCCTAAATTGCAGAGGGCCTTTGAAGGATGCTGGCAGCCCAGTGGTGTTAACTTCCCAGGAATGGAATAGAGGTGAAAGGGTGGGGGCAGTGGTAAGGGGGGCAGGGGTAAGGGGGAGGCGGTAAACGACATCCGTGGGGAGCAAGTGTAGAAAGCAGCTGTGTATTCCAGGACCCAGGACAGAGGTGCGGCGCCTGTGCAGTCTGGCGTGCCTTCCTTTAATTCGGCTCCCGTTTTCTCGTGCCATTCTTCGAGCGTTACTGTGCACTTACCACATCCCCACCGCAGCAGGGCTGCCAAAGAGGAGCCATGTGCTCGGCCCCCCAGAAAGCTGACGCTCATCGACAGATATGCCACCCTGTCCCCCCTCTTTCTCCTGCTGAGCGCCTCCTTTCCTGGGCGGGTTTGATTTCGTGGTCCAAGCCAGACATTCTGGAAAACGTCTGCAGTGGCGCGGAGCAGGCAGGAATATTTATTTCTCATCTCCATCTGCATTGCTTCCTCTCTTGGAGAGGAGCTGGGGGAGGAGGGCGGATGAGATGTGGCTTCCTCGTGCCAGCCCAAGAGGCGCCCAAGCACACCCTCCTCTCCTCCTTCAGGGGCCTCAGCAGCAGTAGCAGCCCGGGATTGAGGGAGGCGGGTGCCTCTCGAACTTTTCAAAGATCAGCCCAGTTGGAAGATATAGTTAGCAACTATCCACCCATTCCCCTTGCCTGCAAATGTGCTTTTATGGCGGCTGAGTGTTTGGAAAGGTCTCTGGCTTGTGGGTAGCTTCATGCTGTTCTTTTAGGAGGCCAAAAGGCAGGGCAAGCAGGTACCCAGATCTTTCAAATATTTTATCCCTTTGCCCAGCCTTGTCCAGGGGTCAGCAGGAGAGCTGGTCCTGGAACCCAGTCATTCGTGCAGCATCTCTTTACAGAGCACCGATAGGTTGGGTAGGTGATGGGGTCACAGCAATGCTCCAAAAGATACTCTCCGCCCTTTTGGAGTTTACATTTATTGATGGAGCCGGGCAGTGAGAAAGGAAAAGAATGAACGACCAAGGGGAAGGAAGCATTGCCTAAGGCACAAGCTGAGTAAAGAGGAAAGTGGGGGAAGATATTATTTCTACCAGGACAACCACACAATCACAATCAGAAACACAAATTTCAGAGCCAGCTGTGGGCAAAGAGGAAGGGAAGGAAATATTTCCGGGAGAAGTAGTCACCAGTGGCTACAAAGCAATGGAGCAAGAGCTATTTCTGAAGCATGAGTTACAATAAACATGAAGACAGCGTGGGTTAGAGTAGCCAGGTTTGGGAAATGGAGACTGAGTTGGAGAGGTCAAAGGGGAAAGGTCCAAGAACTGTGATGTCAGACAAGAGCTTGTGTCAGACAAGTGATTCCCAAACTCAAAGAGGAGTTCAGAGAAAAAGGCAACCCCAAAGAGATAGTGCTGGGTAAGGAAACTCAGTTCAGCCCCTTAGCATAGACTGGGTAACCCAAGAGCAATGTCCCATCTCCTACGTTTTAGCTGCCTCTGCTCTGGTAGATAAATCCAGACATCTAAAAATAAGTCCAGGAGCTTAACTCCTGTTCCTTAAGTACTCGCTGATTGCCTGGCACAGACTAAGTAAGTGCTTTGAATATGTTTCTGGGACTCCGAGCAATCCATTCTACCAACACCCTTTAAAAACATGCTGGAACCAAGGCTCAGAGAGGTTGAGCCCCACCCCAGCTCCACCTGAGCGTTCCTGTCACTAAGCCCCACTGACTTCCCAGTGGGGTGAAGACAGACATAGGATGGTCTAACTCCCATTCCCATACCCAAAGGACAGGGACATCAGATCCTCCAAGTCACCTGGATTTCAGCCAGATACAGCTCTTCCAAACACATCCATCCCAGTTACTTACAGAGCATCACAGAAGCTTTCTGGGAATAGAAAGGGAAAGAAATCATTTCGAGACTGCCAGGAGCCTAAGTCCTACTGTGTGTCCAACCTTCCCTGTCTCCAATTGCTCGCGGCAGCTGGATTTTGCTTCTTGCCAGGAATCAAGTGATTTTTCAACTTGTGAGTGAAGCAAAGGGGAAATGGTTCATCCCTCTAAAAATGGTGACAAAGGCTAGATCTGTTCCCCTAAGCAACAGTGACAGCTTTTGCGAGGAGCACCTTGAGACAGGTCTGTCGCTTTGATAAGGATCAGCAATGGAACAGAGACAAACCCCCATCCTGAGGGAACTGTGGTCATGGAGGCAGCTGGAGGTTTAGAGCAGGGCGAGGGTGTGTAGCTGTTGGCTCAGGTTTTCTCGGTGCTCCAGTTTTGCCCTAGCTTTAGAAATAACCCGGAGTGGGAGAGGTGGCTTCCTTAAGATGCGGACTGGTGACAGGTGGCTCAGACTCATCATCAAAGGCTAAGAGCGTCAAGTTATCAACTGCTGGATTTTTGTGAGTCAGACCAATTGGCTAATGCGGCAAGTGGAATGTCCTGCCTCGGATGCAGCCGCAGGCATGAGTGTCAGGACAAACTTACTGATCCTGAATTGAGTGTTCTCCATGTGTTTTCTCCCATCCTCCTCGCAGCCAGGCTGTGTCATAGCTTCAGCTCTTATTCCCATGCTGTAGATGAGGTCCACTGAGTTAGTCTCCAAAACTCATGTGAATATTTTAAGTTACTCTTTTATTATGGCACAGATGTACAGAACCCATTAATGATGTCACCCAGTGATGCTTCTAAGACCCACTGTTACTTTATTCCTAAGTGGAGGAAAAGACTGTTTCGGGGAGTAGGGGAGGCTGAAGAGATAGTTCAGTGGTTAAGGGCATTTGCTACACAACTTTGAGGATATGAGTTCAGATCCCAGCACCCATGTAGCAAACCCAGCACTGGATGGGGCAGAAAGAAGAGAGTTACTGAAGCATGCTAAATGTAAGCTTAGCCAAGAAACGTGAGCTCTGGGTTTATGGCGAGACCCTGCCTCAAAAACAGAGACTGGTGGAGGAGAATACCCCATGACCTACACACACACACACACACACACACACACGCATATGTACAGCACTCACACTAAATAAATAATAGAACAATAAAATCTGGGCAGCACAATTACTTTATAGATAATTTATTCTAACCATCCTGTTTTGAAATAACACCCATGCAGGAGACTTTTCACTTCCCCCACTGCCTTTGTGTTCCTACAGAATTTCTGGTTTTATTTTGGTTCTTTAGTCAATCCGTTTTCGAGTCCATGCTACATGCTGGGTACAAGGGACTCAGTCATAAATGAAAGAGTCTAGGCCTCTTACTGTGTGCGTGATGGAGATACGTTACCCATCGGCCATCACAGGCATCATCATTGTTCACAGAGAGGAAAAGTAGTCAGTGCAAAGGAATCGTAGAGCAAAGACACTCCACCTCTTCTTCAGAGACCAATGGAGAAAATGACTTGAGGGATGTGGACGTGGTCCTGTATGGAGGGATGCATATGTGTCTGCAGATAAGTGTGTGCACATGTGCACATGGGAACCACGGGATAACTTCAGGTGCCCAGGCCAGCCGATCTCTCTCTCTCTCTCTCTCTCTCTCTCTCTCTCTCTCTCTCTCTCATTTGGGGTACAAATGAATACTGCCACACCCATATTTTGGTAGATGGGTTCTGGGGACTCAGGTTCCCTTGCTTACATCACTACTTGAGCCATCACCCCCGCCCCAGGAATGACCCTTAAACTAGAGCTGCAAAGAGAATCAGATCTGACCTGGCGAAGCACGGATGTGGTTGAGACAGGGCACAGAGGTCAGCTTCCTGGTAGAGGTCAGTGGCAAGCTGTGATCTTCTGACCCTGTGAGCTGCCACTGGAAGGTGACTTAAAAAGCCCTGTGTAGTTCCCTAGTCCATTTTGCTCATCATGAACTAACAAAAGCCCTGTGCCCAGCCAGATCCCTGAGCTGAGAAGCACAGACCACCCCTGTCTTCTGCTAGTCTATTTCATCTGCTGCCTCTCAACATTTTAGAGTTTGGCTTTTGGTCTTTGGGATCTGTGGTATAAGAGTTGAACACCTGGTAGGATAGCCTCATTTCCGGTTGCTGCCTTGAAAGTACAGCCGACAGTTAACACACCTGCTGACCAGAGCAACTTATGGAAGAAAAAGATACGCATCTGAAGTTAGCTGACTCCTCTGATATTCTGTGGCAAAAGAAAACAGCCTTTGAAAACAAACAAGAGATAGATACAGTATTTTGTTCAGACTCTCGGGTGTAGAGAAAGCAGCTCACAGCAATTCCATTATAAAAGAAATACCTAATGACGTTTTGTGCAGTGTCAAGTAGGCTAGTTGGAGGTTATGGAGTCCACCGTGGCCTCTGTAACAGTGGGAGCTTGTTGCGGGACATTTAGAGAGGGATGGCAAAGGGCGAGCTGAGAGAAATTGACAGGCCATTGGCCACTTCTGAGATGAGGTTCTGTTATCTGCAGTGTGAAACTGCTGGTGTCAGTATCACAGAGATCCTAGAACAACTGGACATAGAAGGAACCATAGACCTTTCATGTAATAGCACTTCTAACCCTGAAATTCAGTGTACTAAGAACAGTAAGGAAGTTGAAGCAACCCAATCTGAATATTTCAACAGTGTTCCTTAATGTACTAGCCAGGTCTCCTCTCAGCCCAGACTTCTTAACATACATCAGGAAGCCATATTGTGAGGATTCACCTTCTAGTCCATTTCTGTTTCCGGAATTTTGACCTCAAAGGTATTTTCCATCACACTTAGTGTATTTTAGCCTTTGTCTTTCACTTATACATAGTCTTTAGGACACTTCTCAATTAGTAAAAATATTGGTTAGGGCTGAGATTTAGATCAGTATTAGAGTGCTTGCCTAGCATGTATGTGGTCCTGGGTTTGAGCCTCCAAAAGAGAGGTAATAGATAGATAGATAGATAGATAGATAGATAGATAGATAGATAGATAGACAGACATATAGTAGATGACAGAATATAGATAGATAAGTATATTTGGATGGAAGGATAGACATACATGAGAGAGAAAGCTGATAGTTGAAAGTTGGTAGATGATAGATAGATAGATAGATAGATAGATAGATGATAGATAGATAGATAGATAGATAGATAGATAGATAGATAGATGATAGATAGATAGATAGATAGATAGATAGATAGATGATAGGTAGGTAGATAGATAGATAGTAGATAGATAGATAGATAGATAGAAGATAGATAGACAAATAGATAGGTAGATAAATTAGTGGATTAGTGTGTCTCACTAATTACAATCATTACTCAGTCAGCCACCATGTCTTAAATGATTTCTGTAAGTAAATTACTAAACCAGGAAATGTAGGCAAAAGACTTTTAGCTGGGCATGTTGGTTTACGCCTTTAATCCCAGTACTTGGGGCAGAGACAGGAGCATCTCTGTGAGTTCAAGGCTAGCCTGGTCTGCATAGCAAGTTCCAAGATAGCCAGAGCTACATAATGCCTGTCTGAAATTTTTTCTAAATAATGTATTTGACAAACATATAGGTATGTATTATGTCTCACACATACATACACACATGTATCCTAGACATTATTACCTATAGTACATTAATAAAGAGAACATCTGAGACTTTCTGACTTAGTAATTCCAGTGGTTGGCACTGTCTGCTTGGTTCCCACTGCTAAAGAGATCCAATGTTCTTTGCTGCTTCCAGTATCCACATTTATATTGTTATATGAGCCACCTGAAATTGACCATGGCGGGTTTTCCGTACTATCAATATTAGCCAACATACCAAGAAGAAATTTGTTTGCTGTTACTGCTTTGGTGTTATGTTATTATTGTCTTTTTAGAGGGAGGCAGAGATGAATCAGGCATAGGATGTAACTGCATTGTAGCTAAGATGGTTTCAGTGTTAGATACTATAAAAAATTGGCATTAAGTATCCCAACCATATGTGAGAGGGTCGTTTTATCTGAACCCTCTTTTTCTCCTTTATTTTTATATCAAATATAATGTTTCTACTTAGTCTGACCACATTTTATATATCCCTAACATTTACGTGTGTCTAGGGGTGTGGGGAGCTCAGCTCAACCCTCTCAGCAAGCAAACATGCCTGCCTAGATTTAATGACTTCATGTTATGTGCATGTTTTATTTATTTATTTTTTTACCATTTCTCTTATCTAGAGTGACACTGATCTCCCATTTACAGTAAAAATGGAGGGGGGTTGTGTCATTAAGAAGTTTACTCCCAAGTTAATCAGAATAGGGATGCTCAGTACATAAACCAAAAATGGGCCCTGGGCTATAGGCACAAGAAGGTGGGACAGGTTCTAGGAGTTTGAATGCACAGAAACTTTTCTACCCACCCCATGTGTCAGAGGACCGGAAGTGAGGTCAGAGAAGGCGAGCACATTGCATGCCCCCTCCCATTCACAGAAACCTCCTGTGCCTTCACCTTAGAAGAAGAGGGGAGCAAGAAGAAAAATCTCTGTTACGCAACAGACCTAGAGCATGAGTGTGGTAGGTACTGACAGACATGATCCGTAGCCTGAGGACTGGGGAGATAGCTCAGTCAGTAGTGCTGGCTGCACAAGTGTCAGGATCTCATTGCAATCTCCAGTAGCCATGGAAAAGCCAGGGATGGTACCACATGCTTCTCAGCCCTGGAGAGGCAGGCAGCCCTGAGGTTCATTGACCAGCCAGCCCTAGCCTAACCAGTGAACCATGGGTCTCAGGAAGACGGGTTAAAACAAGCCAGTCAGCATCTGAGGAACAGACTTGAAGTTGATCTCTGGCACATTGCCATGAACACACACACTCTACTTCAAGTTCAAATATAGGAGTCCTAGAGAGAAGTGAAGCATCAGGGCAGTGGTGACCATGGTGACCCCTTCATTCACAAGGTGTCTGTAAGCAAGAGCTCAGTGAAACCACTGAAGTACAGTGCTCCATGGGTGGAAAGTTTGGGGATCAAACTGCCAAGCATATCTCTCAGGGATAGGGTTTAGAAATAAATGACAAAAAAAAAAGGAGGCAAATTTTATATGACAGTCAGGACAGTGAGGTCTCTGAGCTGAACTAGGAACTCAATGCCCTTGCAGGAAGCAGTTTGTTTCTAAAGGTATATTAAGGTAGGTTCCTGGTAAACAGAAATCTGCCTTACAAGATTCCTGAAGTACCATGCACCACGCCCCCGTGTCTGCGCTTGGTGCGCTATTACCCAGTTCGCAAGCTTCGGACAAGGGGGCTGGAGGTTAAAATACACAGACACACACACACACACAGAGACAGCGACATGGGTCATCCTTGAATTCCCCAAGAATGCCCTCTTTATTGTGTTCAGGGGCATATTATATAGAGATAGCCACGCCCCAGCCAAACCCACCAGAAACCACTCTCCTGCCATCAGGAACTCCTGAAGGTCTCCTGCTCAGAGCAGCTGTAAGCACTCAGATCAGGGGATTACAAGAAATTCAGGATCTGGGGTCTCACTGCTCCCAACACTGAGGAATGCTGAATTTATGCTTGTTTCCCCAAGAACAATCCTGTTTCCCCAAGCAGAGCCCTTTGTTTAGGATATTGTCACCAATGCTGCCATTTGGGGGGCCCTCTTTGGACCTGTTGCTATTCAGGAGAATCAATAGAGTCTTTGCCCGCTCAGCACCATGGTTGTTCTGAAGCTGGACACAGAACTAGGCACCTGTCCTCTTGGAGTTTGGGTTCTATTCAACTTCTTGTTGAGGCATGTCCAAGGGAAAAATCAAACCCCATACATGGCAGGGCCGAGCCATGACCCCACTTCTAGTCAACACAAGTAGCTTTCATGCTTGCTTGGAACGTCTACGTAATTACAACTTTGTAGTTCATAGCTCTGAGTTTCCGAGATGCAAGTGTGTCCACAAAAGAGACAAACTGGGAAGCAGTGCAGTATGACCTTTATGAGAGCAAACCATGCAGGTTAGCGCCTGCTGTGACTAGCCGTGAGTCTTCTAGGAAGTCCCTCAACCTCCCTGAGCCTGCTCTCCTTATCTGTCTGTGTGAGGTTCATCGCACTCGGCACTTGACCCTTTGCTCAGCCTCAACTAGGCTAGACTACATGTACAAGGATACATGCATCCTTCAGGCTGAGCAGCTCAGAGAGAAGCTGGCTCTAAAGGAGTCCGTGAGCCTTGTCAAATTCCTGTCTGAGAAGGGAGGATTAGGACAGAAACAAGGGAAACTGGAAGGAAAAATGGGTCTATTTGGCTCAGGCATCTGTTCAGAATCCCCCTGGGGTGTGGGGAGGGTTGAGAACATAGCCTCCCAAGATGCATTTTCCTAGCATGGTGCCCCAGCAAAGCAGACAGGATCATTCTCCTGCAAGTAAGTCTACAGCTCCTGAGCATGCTGTGGAATAGGATGTTTGTGCTTTGGTAGAGACGGTTGCCCAGCTCCCTAGCAGCGATACAGAAAGGTGGGGGCTAAGGGTAGGGTACTGGTACCATCTAGTTGACTTATTTAGAGTTTCTGTTGCTGTGATGAACCGCCATGACCAAAGAGCAAGCTATTTATTTGGCTTACACGTCTGCATTAGTTCATCATTGAAGGAAGTCAGGACAGGAACCCAAACAAGACAGGAACCTAGAGGCAGAAGCTGATGTAGAGGTCACAGAGGGGCTGCTTACTGACTAGCTTCTCAAGGCCTTTTCAGTCTGCTTTCTTATAGAACCCAGAATCACTAGCCCGGGGTAGCACCGCCCACAATGGGCCAGACCCTCTCCATCTATCTTTAATTTTAAAAAATGCCTTGCAGGCTTACCTGCAACCCAATCTTATGGAGGCCTTTTCTTAATTGAGGTCCCCTCCTCTCAGATGACTTTCACTGTGTCAAGCAGACATAAAACTAGCCAGCAAAGAAGTTAAATCGCAGCCAACGCTTATGAACATGGGCAACCCAAGTATTCACTGACGGCCCTGCCACTAGGGCTCAGTGTTCTTGTGTGCAGATGTTTGGGGAGAAGCCAAAGTGCTCTCCTGCCTTCTGTGGCCCCCTAGAGAGCTGCAGTAATCCTTGATCTGGAGATCTGGAGAAGACCTTGAAGTGCATTCCAGAGTATTCACTATAGTTACACAACTACTTATGAAGTCTTGTTTGTGAAGGGTAAAAAAAAAAAGAATGCTTTTTGATTACGGTAGTCATCATTTAATCTTGACCTACATGCCTGAGCAACTTATCCTGTGGAAAACCTAACTGTGGCCACCATGAGAACCATCACTCACAGATAAAAAAACAGGGGCTCAGAGAGGCAGAGAAGTGTGTGACAGTAGAGGATCCTTTGCTGCCAAATCAAAGAAGCTCCAATCGCAGCTCTTTTCTGTCCTGGCTGTGTGTTCCACGGAGCAGCTCAGCCTCCTGGAACCCGGTCTTCACACCCCCAAAATCAGGCAACAGGCTTAAAGAAGGAAAAGAGCAAACTAGGCACCCAGGTAATGTGTGTGTGTGAATGTGTGTGTACATATAAACCCATCCATATTTTCTACATGACTGTGTATTAATTGCTGTTCCCGAAGACATGTAGTGACTGAGAGAATAAGAGCAAAAGTTGAAATGTGGCCAATATTCTGTGTTCTGTTACCTGAACTTTTTAAAAATGTACTCTCCACTAGTAGGCCATTTAAGGAAACTTTCTAAAAGATAGATAGATACATAGATAGATAGATAGATAGATAGATAGATAGATGATAGATAGATAGATAGATAGATAGATAGATAGATAGATAGATGATATATGTATAGATAATGTTCTACTTCTTTTCTCATGCATCAATTCCAAAAGGAATTGATTATTTTTGAGCCAGAAACTACTCATGGAAAATCGTCAGTGTCACAGTTCTCAAATCTCTAAAAACAGCACCTAGTCGTGGGCCTCCCCTAAAACACACAGAGAAAAGGGCCTTGTGAGTGTGTGTGCCCACGTAGCATTGTGAGGGCTTTTCTTTTTTTAACTGTGGTAAGATACACAAGACCAAATGCATTGTTTTAACTCTTTTGAAGTGTACAGTTGGACCGTTAGGGAGCACCTTTTCCTTCTGCAAAGCTCTTCTCGTCTTAAAGAACTCAGATCTGCATCCCTTTATGCCGCTTTTGATTCCGTGCTCACATGGACTAGAGCACTTCACAATTGGCCCAGTATGCCCTTGATCTTTGGCAAGCAATGAAGACATTTCATCCCCTCTGGTGGCACAGCTCTGGGAACCCATCCTGCTGTCTATGATTCCACACGCGCTCCAAGGATGGTGTTTTTCTCCAGTCCTCAGGAAGCACTGGAAGGGGTTTTCACTGTAATTGTCACTTGGCCCCAGGCGGGAGCCACTGAGGCTCGCTCAACTGCTCACCCGCACACGCAGTCCCAGTACATCCCACCCACTCACACATTCTGTTTCACCCAAGCAGTCAGTCCCTCGGTTGGCACTCGGTACGCATTCCTCTTCCCAAGACGTACTTCGAGCATCCAGACTAGGGCTGGGGGTGGCCAAGTGTTGCTTTTGCCTTGGTAGAGGGCACATGCTCCATCCAAGCCATGACTCCATTGAAGAGAGGCACCAACAAAGTTACTTTTCAAAAAGAGGCAACCTTCCCATAAAACGCCCTTCTCCTCTGAAGGGTTCACAGTTCTACACTTGCTTTGCTTTTTAAACAGTTCACCATAAAATTAATGTAAAAACATACCTCAAAAAATAAAATAGTGAGCCAGATGGCTCTGACAGCCAAGCCTGAGAACCTGAGTTCAGATATTAGAATGCACACAGTAAAAGAAAAGAACCAGCAGTCACAAGTGTCCTCTGACCATCACACACCCACCATAGCACACATGCATACATGCATGCATGGAGAGATGGATGGATAGATAGATAGATAGATAGATAGATAGATAGATAGATAGATAGAT